>JAJSOF020000021.1:77797959-78062959 GCA_025594305.2 Periplaneta americana
CTACACGATTTATATATATATATTTATCTTTTATTTACGTAATATTATCACATTTTTTGCAGTTTTTGAAGTGAATTTCGGAACGATGCTAGTAAGGAACCAAATAGCCTGAATTTAAGTAACTCAATATTCGTTATCTTGTGTATCAGTGCTCTGGTCTCCGATCATGCGCAGTGTCTTACATCTGAGACTTAGGAATATTCAATCGTCTCATCCTTTTCTAGGGAAACTATACATATGTATTAATATTATCAGAATTTTCTCTTAAATTCTATGCACGAGTTTTCGGACCGTACGTGCTGTTAAAACAAGTCTTCCTTTGTATGTGAAGTAGATAATGAAGACCATGGATATAATGAAATGAAATAAAATAAATGCGATCGCTATGTAAAATAGATAATAAAAGACCAAGGATATAATAAAAGTAAATAGATGCAAGTCCAATGTAAAGTGGATAAGAAAGACTATGGATATGACAATATAAAATAAATGCGACCGCTATATGAAGTAGATAATAAAGATAATGGATATAATAAAAGTAAATAAATGCGATCGCAATGTAAACTAGTAGATAGAGAGATAGATTTATTGATCAATATTATACGTAGAGATGTACTATATTATCAGAATTTTCTCTTAAATTCTATGCACGGGTCTTCTGACGTACGTGCTGTTAAAACAAGTCTTACTTTGTATTGGAAGTAGAGAAACCTATGTAAAGTGGATAATAAAGATTACGGGTATAATAAAAGTAAATAAATGCGAGACCGCTATGTAAAATAGATAATAAAAGACCATGGATATAATAAAAGTAAATAAAAGCAAGCGCTATGTAAAGTGGATAATACAGACCATGGATATGACAAAATAAAATAAATGCGACCGCTATCTGAAGTAGATAATAAAGATTACGGATATAATAAAAGTAAATAAATGCGAGACCGCTATGTAAAATAGATAATAAAAGACCATGGATATAATAAAAGTAAATAAAAGCAAGCGCTATGTAAAGTGGATAATACAGACTATGGATATGACAAAATAAAATAAATGCGACAGCTATCTGAAGTAGATAATAAAGATCATGGATATAGCCTAATAAAAGTAAATAAATCCGACCGCTATGTAAAATAGGTAATAAAAGACCATAGATATAATAAAATATAATAAAAGTAAATAAATGCCAGCGCTTTGTAAAGTGGATGATAATGACCATGGATATGACAAAATAAAATAAAAGCTACCGCTATGTAAAGTAGATAATTTATTTATTTATTTATTTATTTATTATTATGCTAATAATTATAACATAACATTTAATATATACAGAAAAAAACTTTAGCTCGCCCCTGAAAGAGGAGAACTCGTGCTCAGGGGCGGTAAATAATAAAGACCATGGATATAATAAGAGTAAATAAATGCCAGCGCTTTGTAAAGTGGATAATAATGGGGTTGGATATGACAAAATAAAATAAATGCGACCGATATGTAAAGTAGATGATAAAGACCATGGTCATAATAAAGACCATGGATATGATAAAATAAAATAAATGCGAACGCTATGTAAAGTAAATAATAAAGACCAAGGATATAATAAGAGAAAATAAATGCGACGACTATGTAAAGTAGATAATAAAGACCATGGATATAATGAAGTAAAATAAATATGGCCGCTATATAAAGTAGGCTAGGTAATAACTACTAAGGATATAATGAAATTAAAGAACATCTCCATGTAAAGTAGATAATAAAGACCACGAATATAAAAAAGTAAATACATGCGATCGCTGTGTAAAGTAGATAATAAATACCATCGATATAATTAAAATTAAGTAAATGCGACTGTTAGGTAAAGTAGATAATAAAGACAACGGATATAAAAAAATAAATGCGATCGCTATGTACAGTGGATAATGAAGTCCATGGGTATAATAAAAAGAAGCAATGCGGCCGCTATGTAAAGTAGATAAGGAAGATCATGTAGGCTATATAATAACATTAAGTAAATGCGACCGCTATGTAAAGTAGATAATGAAGACCATGGGTATAATAAAAAGAAGCAATGCGACCGCTATGTAAAGTAGATAATAAAGGCCAATGATATAATAAAAAATTAAATAAAAACGACCGCTGTATCAAGTAGATAATAAAGGCCAATGATATAATGAAATTAAATAAATGCAACCGCTATATAAAGTAGATAATAAAGGCCAATGATATAATAAAATTAAATAAATGCAAGCGCTATATAAAGTAGATAATAAAGGCCAATGATACAATAAAATTAAATAAATGCAAGCGCTATATAAAGTAGATAATAAAGGCCAATGATATAATAAAATTAAATGAATGCAACCGCAATATAAAGTAGATAATAAAGGCCAATGATATAATAAAATTAAATAAATGCAACCGCTATATAAAGTAGATAATAAAGGCCAATGATATAATAAAAGTAAATAAATGCAACTGCTATATGAAGTAGATAATAAAGACCAATGATATAATAAAAGTAAATAAATGCAACCGCTATATAAAGTAGATAATAAAGGCCAATGATATAATAAAAGTAAATAAATTAATGTGACCGCTATGTAAAATAGATAATAAAGACCATAGATATAGTAAGAGTAAAGTAATAACAACAATGTTACCTGAGTGAACTGTATTATCTCATACGCTGGGCTGACTGATGTGTCGACATAGTACCAACTATTGAGCATCATTTCGCGAGAGGTGAATATTTTGACTGTAAAAAGTATGAAATGTAATACCATGACCGCTGTCACTGTCCTCTTAATTACACGATGCATTCGAGGTATCATCCCAGCTATTGTGGTAGATCCACTAGGGTTCTCCTTTGGTAAATCCTCATACATGAAATCTCCTGTCAGTTCGATAAGACGATTGATATCATTCATTTTGTATCTGCAAATAAATTACATCAATATTACATATTGCACATCTTATACATTTTAATTCAATCGTCGTTGGTGATTTCATGGCTATAATGTTTAACATTGAATCTCAAGTCACCTGTTTCAAATCCATTGTTGGGAAGAATAGAAAAGCTAGAAAAGAGACATGTCAAAATATTTACAAATACAGAATTCCTTCTCTGAATGAGTACATATCAGACGAAATTAAGCGAATTACCTCACGTTTACACTGAAATGTAAAAATGGAATTCCTTTGTGAGGCTACAGATTTCGGAAGTATTGTATCATCATCATCATCATCCTCCTCCTCCTCCTCCTCCTCCTCCTGTACCGCTTTTCAAGAATTATATCCTTCGAACTGTTCCAATCTCAATCCCACCTACCTACATATATCAAAGTCTGCAAAGGTAGTTATCGCTAATTTCACCAGGTCTCTAAAGTTCGCCACTCGTCATTGTCGTTAAGATAGGATATTTGCCAAAAGTGGGCAGCATTAACTTGATGTATGATGCGTTAAAACATCGTTGAATACGCAAAATGCATTAGCAGTTTCTTTTCCTTGAGGTAGTCGCCATATTGTGTTAACTGTATTTGCCGTTTCAAGATTTGCCAACGGAATAAGTAATGCATATTCATAGTGTAATATATCATTTTAAAACCTATTTTGTGTACCTTCTTGCTGTATTGTTAGAATTACATTTACTATAGTGATGCCGTACTTTATGACATTATTATTAATTGTAGGAACTGTTCTTAAGTTATTAACTGCAGCTTCTTCCATGGCCAACTTAATATCATTCGTTGCTGCATCTCTGAGATCGTTTTAAACAGTTGACAGTTTAAATAACTGATTACATTTCAACTTTAGTATTTAAAAGAGTGATATTTTAGATATTTTGTAGGTAAATAAATATTAAAGTTATTAATCCCGTGGTAATGCATTAATGATAAGACTTTGTTCAATTTCTACTATGACCATTTTTCATGCATTAAAATATGTAGACTATCATCTGTGCTCTGATGATATTAAAATATTGTTTGAATTTAAAAGAAGCACACAAGTGGCGAATTTAGGAACACATGCGTCCTAACTTCGCCAGATGCATCTCCCTGTCTCTTTTATTTTTGTACGAGAAGGAATACCTTATTCTTTATGAATTTTTTATTTAAGAAGTTCTTTATTATCGATATTGCAACGCAATTTTTTTATGCTTTCCAAATATGACTCAATTCCATCATCAATTTAAAAATAAATTTCCTTAAAGTGGCGAACTTAGGAACGCTTACTTTATATTAAGGTGATGCATAATTTCATAGTGTTTTTGTTCATCACAACATTTCGTTGTTAGGAGAATGTTTATTGTTTGACGTTCATCAGTCCACACCAGTGGAGTAACGGTCAGCGCGTCTGGCCGCGAAACCAGGTGGCCCGGGTTCGAATCCCGGTCGGGGCAAGTTACCTGGTTGAGGTTTTACCGGGGTTTTCCCTCAACCCAATACGAGCAAATGCTGGGTAACTTTCGGTGTTGGACCTCGGACTCATTTTACCGGCATTATTATCTTCATATCATTCAGACGCTAAATAACCAGAGATGTTGATAAAGCTTCGTAAAATAAACCAATAAAGTAAAAAATTGACGTTCATCATTTGTTGTTTGGAGTGTGCTTGTAAATACGCCTTGAATTTTGCGGATTTTAAAGAAAATAGCGCTTTTTGTGGGGCAAAGAAGATGAAGTGCAAGTAAAAAAAACGAACATTGCCGATATATTCTTCTGTTTGAGTTTAATAGAGGGGCAAAAGCAGCGCAGGCGCCTCGTGTATGAGGAGAATGTCCTCGGAGAAAGCACAGCAATAAAATGATTACAACTTTTTAACACACTACCCACAGATGATGAAGTTATACCTCTGGTGGGATAAAGAAGGAATCGTGTACTATGAATTGCTTGCCAGGAACATAAACATAACTGTTGATATTTATCACCAACAACTCAGACACCTTACGGCTGCAATTGAAGAAAAACGGCCCGGAAGACTGCATCAAGTGCCGCTGCAACATGATAATGTAGATTGAGTTTTTTTTTTCATAGGTTTTCCCTCGAGCCATAAAGAGCATAAGCAAGAGTGATCTTGATAATGGGAATAAATTTCATTACCTTCTGTTAGAAGGATAAGTAGAGAAATAATTAAGAAATTAGTTTTGTAATATGTAGTACTTTGGTCTTAATAGGTTGAAGTGTTATGGCGCCATGAGTTCACAGAAGGAGATGCAGACTGAAGTCAGGGAATTTCTCCGGAAATCGGCCAACTTCCGAACCGAACCTAAAAATTAATTAGTCGGGAAATTATAATTTTCTTTCTGAGGAGAACCCGAAGGTTATTAAGGCAGCCTGAGGCTTATTGTGCCAACATCCTTATTATAGGATGATTTTTGAAGACCTTAGCACCGCATTCCTGTGACTGCATGATTCACTGCTTGGTATCACTTTATCGATTTTACTACAGCATCCACGTCTGCCTGAGTCCATGTTTATTTAGATATTCTGCAGCCTCCTCAGATCGATGGCATATGTTTGCAAATCACATATTATCGCCGCGCTCTCATGGTTAACATTCGGCAGGTCTTTGAGCGGCCTCGTGCATAACATTCGGCAGGTCTTTGAATTTAATTGCATTATTGTTTTCAATTTCTTATGTCGCCGCTCCAATCACTCGCCTCAATTTCAATATTGCAACCAATAAGCTGCTTCCATTATTAAATGACACCTATATGTCTAATCCACGTGGACTAAAACCGAGGTTCCAATGTCTTGTGCTGAGGACTAACATTAAGGTATGTGATTAAAAATTATTATCAAAGAGTTATTATTAAGAGTTAAGAATGTCAACGTACTCGTATATGAAATAATAATAATAATAATAATAATAATAATAATAATAATAATAATAATCATAATAATAATAATAGCCATTTAACAATATAACAAACTAGTGTTTATTTTTATCAAGGAAGTAGACGTGACAACGTGACGCTTAGTGTGAAACCTACAGAGCAACAATCGGTCGGCAAAATTATGTTTTAAAAGCACACCGCACGTTATTGTATGATGCCGACATGTTAACCATGAGAGCGCGGCGATAATAGGCACCGTGCATGGGTCTCAAAATCATACTGGTGGCGCCGCGCAGTGTTTCAATTCCTAATTAACTACAGGCTCGCAGTCATTCACTAGTCATGTGTGATATATAAATTACATGCGGCTTTCTGCCGATAAAAAGTTGTAATATTAGTAAGAATGGGTTCATTGATTCATAGTGTTCTGCCCAAGGGCAGATCTTTCACTGCAAACCCAGCAATCTCCAGTCTTTAATTATTTTATAGACTCAGTGGAAAGTTCAGTACTGCTAGAGGAGTGTAAAAATGTAACTACAAAGTTCCTGAAATATCAGTGAAGTTGTATGGCATTTAAATCAGATTTCAGACCATTGAATGAGGGTGAACAGTCATATTACGAAAACATTGATATACTTATATTTGATGTCATGACGTGTGTACTAATTGTGTGTATAATGTATCTATAAATTACGTATTTTAATGTGATTTAATTCTAAAAGTAGTCTTAATTACACTTCCTGAATAATGGGCGACTGCAAATTCTCTAAAACACAACACATAATGAACAATATCATCAACATACTACCTCTGATTGAGGTTCTGGCTGATATGTGCATCAGGCAGTACATCTCACTTGACGATATGTGTCAGAGGAAAAACAATATTATTTGTATGCATCTGAAGTCTGATTAGTGTAATTTGTAGCTAGTCGGCGATATATGCAATGGAAGGGAAAAGGAACTGGCCACTCTACCCCATGATATTCTGGCCTAGTTGCCTCATAAGTGGTGCCTTGTTGGTATCACTTATGAGGTTCAGACTTCTCTTTGGACAGTTGAATAAACAACAAGATCAACATGCGGAAGCAGTTCAATTGATGGTTTGTGTAAAATTTTATACTGTATATTTTATTCCGGGAAAACCTGACTTCATCACCACCTTCTAATAAAGTCAATAATCCCCAATCAGTTGTTATGAATCTGTCACTCGATCTGCCTCGGTAGCATTTAGATTTGAATGCCACCATCTGATCCACATTGGGTGGCTGTTCCACTTCTGAACAATTAATTGTCACTCTATCTTTTTCAATATTGCAGGCATTGTTTCCTGAATACTTTCTCTGTTAGGTCAAAACCCAAAATTACAGTAATCATTGTGGATGTCAACAACATTAAAGTGGCGGTAGAAATACATTATAATTATAATTGTACGATTAACTCCGAACATCACCCTCATAGCAGAATACGACAATCCAGTTTTCATTTTAATTGGAAAATATGAGTAGACGATTTTCTTTACTAATCTTACTCTTGGACAGAATTTTTCGAAAGCTTTCGATGTGAAATTCACTAATAAAATGGCAAAAATAATATGTATAGTCTACATCGTGGGGCGTTTCGACTATCTATGGTAGCTATTTTTGGGTTAAATGATAGCATTGGAAATATTTCTTATGATTCTACGGGTATGATTGTGTTTCATTTCGCAGCAATTTTAACAATATATTCGAAACCACAAATGTCACTCCCATTAAGTCTGGTAGATCTGTCTTTTATTTTATTGTACAATAATTTCGGAAACCTTGCATTTCATTAAACATATCATCTGTTCCTGAACGCTTGTCATAACATTTCTTATGTGACTTCAGTTCGGCATGTAATGGAATGGACACTTGAGTAGACAATTCACACAATTCAATTGTGAAAGAAAAAGCAAAATCACTAAGAATGGTTTCATTTACTTCTGCCTGTATGGCTACTTCATTTTTCGAAATAACACTTGTTGAGCATTCGCCTTCCATAAAACTTAAATGTTCATCTTTTCTTCTTCTTCTTCTTCTTCTTCTTCTTCTTCTTCTTCTTTATGCGTCTCTTTCGTACCTTTCCGTAGCTAGTTGAGATGAGGCAGTCTTTTTCTTGTAATCTTTTATAAAAATACTGGGAACGGTATGCTAGTTTTGGGAGTGTTCTGATCTCGTTCCCAATAAAATGAATACCCCAAATTCTTGCTGCGGGTGTTCGTTTCCAAGGTGAACCATCAGCACTTGAAATCAAGAATTAAATATCGATATGAATACATTTAAAAAATAGGTATATTATTATTTATTGTTGCTAATATTATACATAATATATATGCGAAGAACTCAGTAGTTATGTCCTTTTTGAAATTTAAATGAGAAATTCCTGTTGTTGTTAACTTAATGGTTATTTATAAACATAATACTATATACATTTTATTTTTATATCACGCCTAGTATATAATAATACTATGATTACAAGCAATGTAGCCTTATTTACTTTCGTCTGCGTACTGTATGGATCCACAATTAGCGTCATTCCGCTTCAGTTTTCTGTTTTGGGAATGAATAAAAACAATATCGGTTGGTGTGTTCCTATAAGCATTACTACACTCAAGAACACAGCAATTTGCATTACCTTTCCACTGTTTAGGATCATCCATATTTCTAATCATTTATCCTGAGATGTTAAGTATATTCATACGCTTCAAGCACAACTCTATCGCTGCTGTCCCGCAGTTAGTAACAACAGTCGCCATCAGAGGAGCTTGCACGGTGCCTATACTACTTCCTGCTGCAGCTATGTCGACCTGAATATCACATCGTGATTCAAGATGGTGCCGCCTGACGATTCCGCTACATAGCTAACAGGCCCGACGCAGTCCGCTATGTAAGCCCCTCCATCCCCATGGGATCTATGTAACTGTCACATCACAGTACTATGTTGCATGGCCTAGTCGACCTGAAACTATTGAAGTTCATAGACAAAGCTGAATTTCAATGAAGCGAAATGAGTCTGGTGTCCAACGCTGAAAGTTATTGAGCAATTCCGGTTAAATTAATTGATGGGAGAACCTCGTAAAATCCCAAATCAAGATTTGAACCCGAGCCAACTCGTTTCACGGTCAGACATTCTAACATTTACTCAGTAGTAGGTATGTCAAAGCGCCTGTATTACGTGCTCATACTAAAAGCAATACAAATCCAATAAGGTTCACTTTTCAGCAAGATAAAGTACAACTATCGCTCTTCAGAAAATGTGCGAATTCTTGAGAGCACGCAGTGCACGCGCTTTGACATCCGTGCTCCATAGCATTGAAAATAAATTATACATATGAAATGAATGAATGAATGAATGAATGAATGAATGAATGAATGAATGAATGAATGAATGAATGAATTTAATCATTATGTCCCGTGAAGGGCAAAGGTCTCCTATAAAAGGGGTGGCTCGTTATTACTCGCCTGGTGAGCCCAGCGAATAGGGATTGTAAAGAATGGACACTTTGCGTCGGTACTTTTGATGTATCCGGACTGATTTCAATGACCTTCAAGCAGCTAGAGCGTGAGATTCTGCTTTCTCCCTAGAGTTGGCGCTGACATCACACCAGCTAGCAGTCGACACAGCGGAAATATAACACATAATTAATACATCTAGGTACATTATGTACTCAAATAAAATAAATTGGGTCCATAAAATAATAAATCCGTCATTAACTGTAATGCCTAAACTCTAGAGTTCCTTTATAATGAGAGTTGAGACGTTGACCCCTACAACAATGAAAATATATAATGATTTGATAGCAGTGAAAATGGAAAAACAAAACTCTTATGAGAAGTAAAGCCATATACCTATATTATATTATATGCAAATAATAAACGAATTTGATACATAATTTTATAATGTATTATATTATTTTATAATATAATTTATTATATCTGAAATATAAAAAAAATATATATTATTACAACTAGTTTGTCACTGAGAAATAAGGAAAAGGTGTTAACTTGAATTTATTTGAAGCAAAGCGTTACTGGATTATGCAATAACGTAGGCGATGTTTGGATCCTGTGTCTCAACTCTATACTCAGTTATTATCTTAGCGTATGCTCAATTACACTAACCTCTAGCGCTTGAAAGTGGAACTAAACGCCGGCGCACAGAGAAACAAAACCCAGGAAAATTCTCTCAGTGTCCATTCTTTATAATCCCTATTCGCCTGTGAGCCATTCCATGCGAAGAAATAGTAAAATATGATAATGACGTAATTGGTCTTCACACGAAATAAAATCAGCACACGTCAGCCGCATTCAAAACTGCAGCATTTCTTTGTGGTTCTGAAATTTGTAATGTTGTTACAAATGAGATGAAGTTTTCAAGGATAAAGTAATTCTTCTATAAGTGAAATTTAATATACCAGGTGTATCTCTTGCCCCCATTTTTCCGAATGTATGCAAAACTTAATTCTATGGGGAGCTATTGGAATTCAGGTGACCTTCGTATAGGGAAACCTCCCTGTACACAATCTAGACGTTTTACCTCTACTTTACTGGTTATTTAGATAAACAAGGGAATAGTTAATTGTAGATACGAAACTGCTTCCGCTAGTGGTACGCACGCCGGCTCAAGGAACACAGATTCATATTTAGTAGTAGTAGTAGGTTTATTTTGCCTGGCAGAGTTAAGGCCATGAGGCCTTCTCTTCCACTCAACCAGGTTTCAATAATACAAATACATGAGATACAAAATTTGATTACAAAACAACACAAAAGAAAATAACTTAGGAATTACATAAAATATAGTAGGAAATTACAGTAGACAAGATCAGTTACATAATATATAAAATAAAGTAGAAAATTACACATAATCAAAATCAGTTACATAACATAAGGGGAATACACACACACACAAACATACAATTTATAAGATCTAAAATGCCCGAGACAAATTGGACGATTAATTTACTTGAGATATATTATTCAGTTAATATACTAATTGGAGAATACATATGGGTGACAAGACATAAAATGTTGATTAGCAAAGTCCTACTAAATGGCAGACAAACACAAATGATTAAGTAATATATGAAGATAATAAAAAAAGAAAAGAGAAAAAAAAGAAGAAGAGAGAGGAGAAAAAAATAACAACTTGGTCATTTAAGACTATTTAGAAACTTCCGCAAGAGTCTAGTTCTGTTCATTAAAGACATTTCTAAGTAGAGTGTACTTAAAAGATTTTAGACTCCGACTGCTCCTGATTTCCTGTGACAAGGAATTCCAGGAACGAGCTGTGTGTATTGTGAAGGAAGCAGAGTAGAGACATGTTTGATGGAGTGGAATTGATAGAACATAGTTATGCTGCGAACGTGTATCACGGTTGTGGTGGGATGTTAAAAGTGTGAAGCGAGGAACTAGGTAAATAGGTGTGGAACTATTTAAAATCTGATACAGCAAACAGAGTGAATGAACTGAACGTCTCTCCCGTAAACGAAGCCAAGATAATTGAAAGAAATACTCGGAGACATGATCATAGCGACGGCTGTTAAAAATGAAACGAACACAAGCATTATGAACACGCTGAAGCCTCAATGACAATTCAACACTAAGATCACTATACAAAACGTCGCAATAGTCAAAGTAAGGCATCACCTGGGTCTGTATCAAGATCTGTTTCAGTTTAGAAGGAAAGAAATTTTTCAGTCTTTTCAGAGAATGCAAGATTGAGAAAGTTTTCTTACAGACATATTTTACCTGTGCATTCCAGCTGAGATTCGAGTCGAAATGGAAACCTAAGTTTTTAACCGTAGTACTGAATGGTATTATAGTATTATTTTAAGTCACTGGCAAAAGTGTATGTATTTTAATGGAAGATAGTAATCTTTGATGTCCTAGTAGAATTACTTGCGTTTTCCCGGGATTAAGGTTCAGCCCGTATTTTCTAGCCCAGCTGCTGATTAACGTAAGATCATGATTTAATTTTGATAGGCTATCATTAAGTGAGTTTGGTCGTGAATGTATATATATCTGAAGATCATCTGCACAGAGATGATGCTGACAATGTTTAAGGGCAGTAGAGATGTCGTTAATGTAAATAGCGAAAAATAGAGGCCCTAGTACAGATCCTTGAGGGATTCCTGCCTTCACGTCTCGCCATGAAGAAAACCGATTATTGTGAGACACACATTGATGGCGATTATTTACAGCACTGCATGTGAATATACGGGACTATATAACTTCAAAAAAAAAATAGGGACAAGAGTTATAATCCATATATGTTTTGATATCTCAAATCGGCTAAATTTTGATCTCCATTACTGGTGATCGCCGTTGCACTACTTACTTGCGTCAACGCTTAAGTATTGCTATTCAACGCGGAAATGCAATGAGCTTTATAGGTACTCTTCCCTAATCCAGCCCTTTGGACGAACTCTTTCTTCTGTAAAATTTATTAAGTATTCTGTGTGTAAATATTAATATTTGTATTTAGTATTAATTATGAATTTAATGTTAACACATCTTGTAACATTGTATTAAATCAATATATTTTCCGAGTGTAAGTTACGAAAGGGACTGCGACGAAGAGAAGAAAGAAGTCGAGAAGACAACAGATAACGAGAGCTCAGATGGTCAATGTCCAGCAACCGTGGGTGATATTGAGAGGGAACTAAAAATGATGTGCGAAAAACTAGATGAAATTTGTATAAAAATTCAGCGAGCTATGTGATAGTTAAAGAAACAAGGAAGTGCAAACTATGACGTGTGAAGTGTAACAAGTGAACTTGAGGAGAGATCTGACAGTCTAAGGCATTAGATGCGGTCAAAAATGTGAGTATTATATCAATTAGTGTAACTGAAGTGGAACTGTGAATAATATAGAGGAACAAGTAATTAAGTGTTAATAGAAGATGAATAGAGTAAATTAGAGAGAAGAAAAGCAACATGATAGTGAGACTAATAAGAGTAGGAGAGAGTATGTAAATAATAGGTAGGGTTTGATGTAATTTAGAGGGAAAATATGGGAAGTAAGGAGGTAGAAAGTGAGTGCAAGTAGTGAGAGTGAACCGTAAAAGTTATCTAATAAAGTGAAAAGTGATAAGTGAATCGAACAAGAAATAGTAAGGAGGTATCTCAATCATTAGAACATTGCAATAATAATTGAGACAAATAATATAATAAGATAAAGTAGAGGAGATAGTAGAAATATTAGTGAATACTAGTCAGAGATAAAAAGGTTTTTAACGATAAACATTAAAGTAGGGATAACAGTAATGAAAGATGACAATGATAGTAGTAGAGATGGAGGAGTAGATGTAGACGCGAATGTTTCTATATAAGAGTAAGGTGGACAGTATTGCATAGCACTCGGGAATTATATTGAGGGAAGATAAAGAAAGTTAAGAGTTGTAAATACTGTATATTAGAAAGGATGGAGGAAGAAACAGACAGAAGCAGGGTTAAACTTTAGATAATTGGAAGATTTGGGGAGACATAGATGATAAGAGAAATATAAAGGATAATTATATGATGGACTGTAAGCAAGGTAGTGGTGGACCGTATGCAGAAATGTGAGGAAACCACTACCTGAAAGCCGTATGATGACAATAAATATGAATATGAAATTAATCTATTTTGTATTGTCAGTCTGTTAAACATTATGTTAGGCCTACTTATTAAATTCCATGCTATCCGTATATCTAGTATTTGGAAATCAGGAATTATGTCCACTTCTTTTCTAAATTTAAGTTCCAAAATATCTCAAGAAAATTGTGAATAACAAGGCAAGTGTGTTTTCTTATTGTTCAGTAACTAGCATCTCATCTTAAGTAAGTGAGTCTGAAATGAAACTGGGTAAGATATATTTCAACACTTGTATAAATCTTCTCAAATATTAATGTTCATAAACATAAAAGTAATGTTAAAACGATGATAGTCGGTATTTCTACAAACATTTTATTGAAATTTGAGAATGATAAATAATACACATCTACTTATGCCATTAGTATGTAAATTGAGTAAAATTTCTTACGTTCAGGATCACAAACAAAGTTTCATTTTATCTATTTCAAATTTACATAGTATAAAAAAAATTATGCCTTCTTATACCACTAAACCCTAAATTATTCTATTTATGCATAAACCATTTTTAACAATAGTTCAGAGGAATAATAATATGATTCACAAAGTGAAAAGTCTGTAGATTGTTTCGATACATGAGAGCCTTATAATGAAAGAGTGTGTTTTACTCTTTAACAATTGAAAGAAGTTTCCTTCAAACGGATCTGAAGATTTTGTCAATTAATATATGTCTAGGATATGATTATATAGAAGCTTGATGGATCGGCACTAACTCAACTATTTAGTTCTTTATTAATAAAATAAATCAGATTACAATTTTCAGAATCTCATCAGATTTCAATTACATGAACCACTAAGAAAATATCTGCGTTTTTAGTATTCGCTATCAGGTAATAAATTTCGAAATAATTGAAATCAAAATCCGCACGGTTTCGGGCTAAATGTGTCAGGAATTTTCTGATATGTTCACATTATAATATTTTTTTGTGGAATTATTGAACGTGGTGACGATATATTGCAATCAATATCTGGAAATGTTTGAGGAAACACCTAGTTAAATCACTTTTAATATGTCAGAGTATATAGTATAAAATTATAAAATGAGGTAATTAATGGTTTTATATCAATAATACATTGTAATATGTTTCACTGTATATCTTGATTACACAACGTTTAACACTTCGGAAAATGTATTATATCTTTGTCATGTTAAATTTTTACAGTACCTCGTTAACATGTTTCTGCCTATTATCGGCCATATTGCTGGTCTTGGCGCCTTTTATTTGTGTTTCCTGTGGGGATGTGTTTGTCTAGTATAATGTGTAATGTGTGTTCTGAAATTGAGTTGTGTGTTGAGAATTTCATTTGGAAACTAAATTCACTAGAATAATACGAAATATATAGACACACAAAAACACATCCAAAGATTAAAGATTAGATTTTAGATTGGTTTACATCTTACTCATCAAATAGGGGAACTGGAAACACATATTATACCAAATATTCACTCAGAATTTGAAAGTGTTGAATTCCTCAAGAATCAGTTTTAGGTACATTTTTATGTCTAGGATTTATTAATGAATTGCCCATAACCACAAGTTATTTTCCTAGTTAATTTTATTTGCAGGTGACACAAGTGTGTTTATTTCGAGTAGACAATATGGTATCTATATGAACGCTTCTCATACGTGTAATGAACGAATGGTTCAGAGCAAATAAACTTACACTCAATACTAATTAAAACAGTGTAATCAAATATGGTAAACATAATAATGATGAGCTTTATATTCACTGGAACTGTTCTCAAATATGCAATCATAAATTGGATAATCGCTTGGACTGAAAATACAACTACAATATATTATTTGTAAATTGATCTCTGTTTGTTGTGCATTAAAATACTTATCTCAGGCAATTTAATGTTCAAATGATACAAGAGTTATTATATGATTAAGTGGAGTAAGCAATATGAATTCTTTATTACACTTCAAATATAGTGTTAAATCTAATGAATGAATGTGTTAGTGCAAATAAACTAGAACTTAATGTTAATAAAACAAGTGTAATAAAATTTGGTATACATAATAATGCTGATATTTCCTGAAGTATTACTTTTAGTGGAACTTTTTTCGAATCTGCAATTACAAACTGGATATTCGCTTGATTTGAAAAACAGACATGCATTATAGTACTCCTAAAATGAGTGTAGCTGTCTTGTATTAAGATTCTTATTTTCTGTTAGAGATATAAACACCCTTAACACTGCATATATTTCATATATTTTTCTACAATGAAATATGCATTAATGCTCTGGGGCAACCCATCTGAGTCTATATAAACTTAGTTTTATTTTACGAAAGGAGTCTCTAATGGTAATGACAGGTGTACATTATAGAACACCAAGTACTGTAAATGATTTTCGAAAATTGAAGAATATTGACTTTGGCTTGTGAATACATTTTTTCCCTGATGATGTTTAATGTTAAGAAACAATATATTTACAACTAATCAGATACCGTAAAATGGGGTAAGTTTGCACCATTTTATAGTTAAAAATTTGTTTTCAGTCTGAATGTAGTCTTTAAATGCCTAATTTCGATTTGTGCATTCATTTTATACGTTCTAGTGATATGCGGGAATATACAGTATTTAGCCTGTCGTATCTTCGAAAATAAATGTCTTTTTCAATTTATAATCTGCCAAAATATCTGCTAAACATTTCGTTCACTGAATTATGTTTTCTAACACAAAACCAGATTGTATTTGTTACTATCTATCAAGTACAGTGCGTAATAATATATTTCAATTTCCATGATTTATTCGAATCTCTAGTTTTGGGAGTCATATTTGTTCAAATGTGTACCCTCTTGTACCTTTGAACACAAAATATCTTGTACCATGGAACATGTTTCACGGTACACAATACTATCGGTTTTTGTTTTTCTTTTACTTTAAGATCATCTGGAGTTAAGAGGCCCCCAATTGATCCTGATGCCTTGAAGAAAGCTGTTGAAGCAGTTCTTGCTCCTCCAGGAAATACAATCTCAATCAGAGAAGCCTGCTCTGGTTTATGATTGCAATTACATTTAAAATATGACTGTCAGTTTTTACAGCTATATTCCCATCTATATTTCATGTGTTCCAACTTACAAGAGGGTATGTTTCAAGATACATGAACCTGTTGTACCTTAGAAGACATTACATATTCCATCATTTTATTTTTTCATCCTTAATAGGTCTGTAAAACAGAAAAATATATACTGGAAATTGTAAAGGAATCTTCAATAATTATTTCAAGCATTTTTTTATTTAAAAATTTCATTTCCCAAAATTAAAAAAAAATAAAACGTGAAAAAATTTTAAAGGTACAACAGTCTCCCCTATTGTTTGTTTTTTGAATGGAAGTAATCTACTTACTGTGCATTGTATATTTTTGTAGCTTTTGAATTGCCCCACATCTCAGAGCTACACTAACCTACTGATGTGTAAAAACTATCGAACACAATAAATGAAGTGAAAATGAATAAATAACATAGAATGAGTACCTGATATAACTCAAGGACCACAAACACAAGACCACTGCACAAAAGGTACAAAATGTCACCATGAAGTGCTTTAACTCTTCTGTGCGAAGAACTAGTTCCAGAGTGGCTGCTAGTGATACTGAATATCCACAGATCAACATTATAGTGTTGTACAACCATCGAATTTTTGATATTTTGTGTAAATAGATGGGAATTCCTGCTACTCTAAACAGGAAAAACACAAACCGAAATCTTTCTTCAGTCACTTGCATACTATGTAATTTCTGTACTTGACTAGGCTATATCTTCGAAGTGATAATATAAAAGTTGTTAGGCTGCGAAATGCGAAAGAATTTGTGATACAATTTTCTCTCGCACTCGTCGATTCACTGATGCCCCTATGAAACCAGACGATAACTCAGTTGAGGAGTGTTGGGTTTATGTACTTAAAGGACACATTTGCTTATTCCGTTCAATATTCATCACATACGTCATCCAATGGAAACTTAATCGTCACGTACAGAATGCGTGTGAACGACAGGCGGAGCTTCTGGTACTAAATTAACGTCTTTGCACTCTATATAAGTTTACGGAAACTTTCGTTTCTCTTTGAGAATTATTTTTAATTCAACACATTTGGTTGTACTCATAGGACGAAATTAAAAAAAAAAACTGTAATTAAAGCGTAGATCGAAATAACTAATTTTAAAATTAATTCAGATAAAAATGTATCACCTAAGAATTTACGTAAATGTGAAATATGTGGCCGTCTTTTTAAAAGCGTTAACCGTCATATTGTACGTGCCCATCCTGAAGTACATAGAAATATCATCAATCACTCATATAATGATCCTGTACTCAACAATGAATTCACAAATTCTTCGTCTCAGCCCGTTCCTTCTACATCTTCAACGTCTGAAGTACGTGGAAATATTCTTAATCAGTCATGTAATGATCCTGTACTCAACAATGAATTCACAAATTCGTCGTCTCAGCCTGTTTCTTCTACATCTTCTACGTCTGATTCCCTACATGATAATTTTGATCTTCAGTATTGGGATACACAATTCAACACCTTAGCTTGTTTAGATGTCTCAGACAATGCCGTCTTTGATAAATGTGTTGAAAAATATTGTCACTACCTTAAACAATCAGTATCTCAATGTAAAGGGCCCCAACATCCTGCAACAACTTATTACAAAAAACGGCAAGCTAGGAAAAATAATCCAGATGGTATTACTTATAAACAGTCAAGCAATCCTAAAAATAGAAGTAAGAAGAATTCTGAGAGAAGGAGGAACAAATACGCTTATGATTTAGCACAATTTAATTAATACTTCCAACGTCGGAAAATTGTGCAGCATGTATTATCCTCTAAAGGTCCTATGCAATGTAAGTTACCCGTTTCTTCGGTATACGAATATTACAACAATTTATATGGTGTCGCCAACAATTGCACACTTGATAACTATCAGTCATCTTCGGTATCAAATTATTCCGATCCTGACAATATTATCATCACCCCTGAAGATATTGCATTTGCATGTAAGGGTATCAAGGTTTACACTGCACCAGGTGAAGATGGAGTCAGAATGAAGGTCATTAAAGAGCTTCGTTTATATAAATCTCTTTCATTGATTTCCACATATTTGCTCCGTTGGGGACATGTTCCGCCGTGCCTTCGACATGCACGCACAATTCTGATTTATAAGGATGGCGATCCAGATATTCTTAAGAACTGGCGTCCAATTACGATCTATTCTGTTCTGCGCAGAATTATTGAGCGTGTATTAGATATCAAGTTACGATCTTATCTTGATTTAAATCTTAACCAACGAGGTTTTATGTCTGGTCCAGGTGTTTTCCTAAATTCCTCTATTGTTAATGGATGCCTTAAGGATTCAAAAGTTAATAAAAAGGATTGTTGTGTAGTTTTTCTGGACATCTCTAAGGCGTTTGATCATGTCTCTCATCAACACATTGAACAAACCCTCAATGCTATGCCTATACCTCCAAAACTCAAGACGCTTATAACATCGCTTTTAATAGGAAATTCTACTACTATCACTATTAATAAAACTACAAAGACAGCAAGGAGTTGCACAGGGGGCTCCACTCTCACCAATTCTATTCAATGTTGCCATTGACTTCGTGATGAAGGAATTAAGCGAAAGTAATATCTCTGGAGAATATGGATACAATATATCACCTCAATTAAATAATCTTTCCATCTTGCATTTGCGGAAGATCTAGTATTATTGTGTAAAAATAAATCTGCCGCTCAATATTCAACATCGCTGACTATGAATTCCTTAGCTAGAATTGGTCTTGAAGTAAACCCGCATAAAAGTAATATTATACACCTACGTAAAGGATGTCTCTGCTCTGATTCCCTCACCTTGATCGATGGACAAGAAATATCTTGCATCAAATCGGATGAAGGTATAAGATATCTTGGCATTACTTTTAATGATGAAATAAAATTTAATGCGGCGCAACTAATTGAAAAACTGACAAAAATCTTAATCAGCTGGTAACTTCACCCTTACTCATGCCTGACCAAAAGATAAATATATTAAATCAATATATCTGGCCTCAGTTGGTTTACCCCTTCCAATGTGCTCCTTTAAAAGATCTTAAAGTGAAATTTCTATCTGATATTGACAAATTAATTCGCAGCGATGTTAAGGAAATAATTAACATTTCTACTGACACCCCGGATGCTATGTTGTATGCACCAAGAAGATTGCGAGGTTTAGGAGTATTTAAAGCCAAGTGGGAAGCTTACCTTCAGCACTTAAATATTTGTCAAAGACTTTTACACGTTGACAACCCTCATGTAGCAGTCACTCGAAATCTTCCAAACGAAATTGAACATTGCATCAAACAATTACCAATTACCTTCGATTGCTCTGAACGTATTTCTTCCCAGTTGACTTATTTAGATTCAAAGTTGTTTTAAAAAATGGCTTATAGTTAATCCTTTTTATAATATTAATTTATTTTTTGACAGCAATATAAACTTTAAATTTTAATATTTCAATGTGATTGTATTTTTATTGACTATTTTATATAATTACGTAATTGTAATTCTGACAAACGATTGATTGATTGATTGAGTGAGTGATTGAGTGATTGATTGATTGATTGATTGATTGATTGATTGATTGATTGATTGATTGATTGATGGAACGATCGATTCATTCATTCTTTCATTCCTATTTTAGTCTTAAAGCTTTAGCGAATACTAATGTTAACGATAAAGAGATTTACGAAGATAATAGATTAGGAATATAATGATGAAGTTAACATACAGTATTACATCAACTAAATTCTCTTAACTTAATTCTTAATAAATCTTTTGATAGGACTGCTAAATAAACATCCATACATATACAAAAATTACGAAAACATGTTAACAACAGAAAAATTAATCTAGATTCAGGAAGTTATATAGAGTTCTAGACTGTAACTTAAAAATAAGGTAAAACGATTTAGATTTGTCTAATAAAGTTTCTAGATTGCAAATAGTTGACAATCAAAAAAGACATAAACAAAAATTAGTTACAAAAAGGACAAAAATAACAAGATACTTGTAATTATAATATTTTAAAATATAATTACCCTGTTTAATGAGACAAAGGAAACTTAAAATATATTAACATTCACTACAACCGATGTTAACTTATGCACTAAGGATTGAGACTAATATAGCTAATTAAGGACGAAATGTATAAATGTAAGTGAATGACACATCCGGAAGAAGAAGATGAGAAATTTATATAGAACATTTAGCGTATCGAAAAGCGAAAATTAGGAATAAAAAGAAAATTGCGCTCTCGTACAGTAGACGTGAATAAAGAAGGAATACCTAGAACAGAAATAGGTGAAATACTAGAAGAGAAGGAAATCTAAAGAGTGCAATAAAACTTTGCAGTAGTTCCTTTCTTAGCATAATTGGGCTACATAATATATAACAAAGTGGAAGAGATTCTTATATTGAGTAGAAATAGAAGTCTAGAGTAACTGTGGAATTTGTGGAACAAGATCGTGGACTATTTATAAAAGTTTTAATGCCAAATTCTTAATTAAGTTTATTTTAGTTTCTCTTTATATATTGAAGTGATATGTATCATTTTATATTATATTGCTTTTGTATCATACAATGAATTTGGTATAGGCCTGCATGGTGTGATAATAATTTGTTTGAACAATCTTTCCTCTGTCGAGTTATTTGATAGCATTCATTGTAGGACGGGAAAAGTTGTATCTTGCAACTTTTTCTCCGCCCTTCCTTCCTTGTGACAGAAACTTTCAGTGCCTTTTACTGTTCAACTCTGACAAATAACATTATTAATTTATAACTTGTTCCTTATTTATTTAGCTTTGCTTTGAACATAATATTGATAAAAATGAGAACTGTAAGTCGTAATACTTTCCCCTGATCCATAAATGTTACACGAAAATGAAACCATTTATTGTAAGCACAAGCGTTGTTATATTTAGAATAATAAGCATTCGGAAAAAAAGTCTTGCAGTTCCTCAATATGAATTATGAACTTTATATTTATCAATTCTACGAGCATAAAATAATATAGAAATGGATCGTTTTTTGCACAATAAATTAGAGGTAATTTTGTGTATTCCCCTTGTTTACTCAAGGTTTTATGAAACACACTGGAAACACACACATTATTTTCATCTCTTGGATGGCGACTCTTCAGACTTGTGAAACACTTAAGTTCAGCCGTCTTTGATATATTTCAAAATTAATTTCTTAATTTTCATTGAACACAGCGTGTAATGCGCAATGAACATTGTTAATAAAGTGGGACAACAAATTTTATGTGCAAAATAGTTATATTGATCCATATTGATAATTACCTTACATGTAAAGAAAAATTATGAGACACTAAATTGAAAAAAGAGATACAAAATTGTTTCTAATATACATTCGCCTACTATAACTTCTCCCCATGAAACGTATGTGCCGTTTATTTAATTTGTACATTTCATGTATCTTGTCGTGTCATTTTACAATAGTGTAGCATTGTGAGTTGCAGTGTCTTGTTTCATTATGTGTTCAGCATTTTGTATTATTATCCTCTGGTTTGTTGTGTGCTCTATGTTATATGGTAATGTATATTCCCTAAATTTTATGCGCTGTATGTTGCTTAGTAATTCAAAACATTTTATTTTTTATTTATTATTTCATTTTGTATGATATTGTATTATTTTATAATGTTTTTGACTGTATTACTTTATTATGTGTCGGAATGTTTTATTTTAAAATATTGTTTGACTTATAACATTATGTCGTTGTTTGTACCGTTTTATGTAGTGTTTTTATCATTTTATTTAGTGTTTGTATCATTTTGTATAGTATTTAACTGGATCACTTTATGTAGTGTTTCACTGTATAAATTTGTGTGGTGTTTGACTATATAATTTCATGAAATGTTGGAATGTAAGGTCTATCATTTCATGTTGTGTTGGATTATATCATTTCATGTAATGTTGCATTATTAAATAATTCAATAATGTGTTGTTGTTTAGTCAACTGTCCGAAGACAGGTTTTACTTCTTTAAGTAACATCAAAAGGCGTCAATCAATCATGTGTTGGACGGTATCATTTAACCATAATTTAATCATGTGTCTGACAGTGTCATTTTATCGCGTGTTGGACTGTATCAATTCATTATTTAGGCTCTCATTTTATTGTCTGTTGAACTATATCATTTGACATAAAATTGGACTGTACCATTTCATATATTGGACTGTATAATTTCACATAGTCTTAGACTGTATAATTTTAAGTAGTGTTGGATTGTATTATTTTTGTAGTTTGTACTGTATCGTATTATTAAGTGTTAGACAGGAATATTTTGTCATGTGTTAGACAATATTTTTGTATCATGTGTTATATTGTTATTGTGTATTATTTTGTACTCTTATATTTTGTGATGTGACATACTGCATCGGATTGTGTTGTGTTGTGTTGTACTGTGTCGATTAATTTTCTATTGTATTACTATATCGTTTTGTGTTGTGTCTTTTAATTTGATTTTATTGGTATTATACCATTTTATCTTTTGTTGTATATTATCGTATTGTGTTACACTTTGTCTATTGTATAGTACCATTTTGTGCTGTACCATATATTTTTGTGTTATGTTTTATTACACCACTTTATGTTGTGTTGTACAATATTGCATTGTGTTGTCTTACAGTAGAATATGCTTACATCACTTTTCCTTCTGTTACACTAGAGTATTTCATGTTGCATTGCGTCATACTTCATTTTTCGTTGTATCATTTGCCATTACACGTAATTATATTGCAACTTTTTACGATACATGGCTTTATTGTGTTGTGTATTACGTCAAATTGTTCTGGACTGTACTCGTACCGATATTTATAATGACACCATTTTTATGAATATTGCTTTGTTACTATGAAATAAACCACAATAACCATATGATGAAGAACTAATCCACTGCCTCAGAAATGTGATTTCACACAGTTCTATTAATCTTACTAATCTTAATGTAATTCACTTAGCAATCCTCTTGAATAAACTTAAGCATCTTCTTCGTTCTTGTCTTTCATTGTGAGCAGAAACATGAAGAATGAAAGGGACTGGTTCACCATCTGGAAGTTAGAAATAAAACATCAAGGCCTAGAAAATAAACACTTTCTAACACTTTTTAAAAATCTTTAATTCTTCACAAAATTTTGAATTTTAGTTTTATACACAGTGCCATTACAGTCATTGGGATTCAGCGATACACTTGTCCTCCAACTAAGACAACAGAAGATATTATATGGATAATAATGGATGAATTACCATTCCCTTAGATTTATGGAAACAGTATTGTCTGTTACCTTGTTAGAATTCATTCATTCGGTGTTATGCCCAAGGACAGGTCTTAGTAGTCTCCAATCTTTCCTAGTTTCTGCCTTCCTCTTTGTCTTATCATTTTTACTCGGGAAAGATAAATGCTGTGGCTTCCCGTTGCTTTCCGCACACCGCTCTCTCTTTCGCATCTTTAAAGATCCCAAAGGGATCAAGCGTGGAGGTAAGGAAAGTGGATTTGACTAATTAGGCCATCCGGACTTCACCGATATTCACCGCAAGGGTTAAATATCAGTTCTATCTGGGTTTTTGCTCGAATCACAGACCGGGAAATCCTAATTATACTTTGCCCCCTTGTTAGACTTGTTGAACAATATATTCACTACTATTGTACTAGATATCAATATCAATTTTTAAATCACTTACATAGAGTCCCCATATTTTAGAGGTTATTGTAGTATATGAAACATGAAATTTTTAGTGAAAAAAGTGGTCTCTGGGCACACTTTTTCTACATACAAGACTAAAGTCATTGTCAAATCATAATCTCACATGAATTACCTAATTGGAGTACGCCATATGAGAAATAATTTTATTACATGTATATACCGGTCATAAACTAAACTATTCAAATCCACTTGGTGGACTTAGTAAATATCTGTTTTCACAACATGAAAGAATAGGAGAATGAACAACGAAGTGCATAAGATTTGCCGATGATGCGGCGTTGTTAGCAGAAGAGGATATGTTGCTAAAAGAAATGCTAACAGAGCTAAATCACGCTGTGAGCAATATGGGATGAAGGCAAATGCAAACAAACGAAGATCATGGTTATCGGAAGAAAAAAAAAGAAGGTAAACTTTCGAATTCGAAATGTGGGAGTGAAACAAATGTCAGTTTCAAATGTTTGGAATGTACTATAAGTAGTAACATGAGCAGCTGCTAGGACTTCAAAAGGAGGAGAGCAATGGCAAAATAAATGTTTAATAGGACATCTGGAGATTTTGTAAAATAATTCATAATGACAAGCAACGCAAATTCCATTAATATTGAATTGTCAATTTGTAGCCTTATATTTAAGATACTATACACGATTTAGTTGCTAAAATTTATATATTATATGATATAGCAGGAGTTCCCAAACCAAGGTACGCCAAGTGTTCTCAACGACCATAAAATATGTCATTTTGGTTGAACTTGAATCTGCGAATTTCGAATATAATGATAAGTGACATAGTGTTTTAATTTGAATATTTTATTTTCCTCACCTTGGTGAGGTTGCCAAAGACAACAATGTTATACAGTATTTTTAAGGCGTGACATTTAAAATGTGACACAAAAAATTGTTTGCATAAATTTAAATACAGTATATTAAATGACTTAAAAATTAAGTTCACTAAAAATTGCAGTAAAGTAAAAAAAAAAAAAGAAAAGAAAAAATAAACATTTTTCCACTCAGGTCTTCGAACTCTGTAAGCATTTCTGGATTCATCCATACTTGCTACATGCCGTGTACATCTCAAATATCTGGATTTAATGTTCCTAATAATTAGGACTATGTTAGGTAAAGAATACACTGCATTCAGTTCTGTGTTATGTAACTTTCTCCATTCTCCTGTAATTTTATCCCTTTTACCCCCTAATATTTTCCTAAGCACCTTATTCTCGAACTGCCTTAACCTCTGTTCCTCTCTCAAAGTCATAGTCCAAGCTTTACAATCATACAGAAGAACCGGTAATATAACTCTATCAGAAATTCTAACTTTCAGTATTTTCGAGAGCAGACTGAATGATAAAATCTTCACAACCTTATAATAGCAGGCATTTCCCATATTCATTCTGCGTTTAATTTTCTCCCAAGTGTCATTTCTATTTGTTGCTGTTGCTCCAAGATACTTGAATTTTTTCATCTTTTCCAATTACAAATTTTCAATTTTTATATTTGCAATTCATACTATGTTCTAGTCACGAGACATAATACTTTGTTTCTTCGAGGTTTATTCTCAAACCAAACTCCTAACTTCTTCAAGTAAAATTCCCTTGTTCTGTCTAATCGTTTGCGGATTTTCTCCTACACCTCCTCCGCATAAAGAAGCAGCTGACATAACCAGTTCAATTTCAAATCCTTTCTGCATTCCTGGACTTTCGTAATGGCATATTCTAGAACAAAGTTAAACAGTAAAGGTGATAGTGCATCTCCTTGCTTTAACCCGTAGTGAATTGGAAAAGCGTCAGACAGAAACTGGCCTATCCGAGCTCTGCTGTACGTTTCACTAAGACACATTTTAATTAATCGAACTAGTTTCTTGGGAATACCAATTTCCACAAGAATATTATATAAAACTTCAATTTTAACCGAGTCGTATGCCTTTTGAAATCTACGAACTACTGATGAACTGTGCACTTACACTCCCATTTTTCTCCAATATCTGTCGAATACAAAATATCTTGTCAATAGTCGAACTGTTACGCCTAAATCCACATTGATGGTTCCTAATAATTTCAACTACAACGAGTTAATCTTTTCTAAAGAATATTCGACAAGATTATGTATGACGTCAACAAGAGTGATATTCCTCGAAAGTTACTATAAATTAGTATTTCCCCCCCTTCTTAAAGATAGGTACAATTATTATGGCCTCCTTTCATTGTACAAGTTCTCTAGATAATGCGTTTTCACACTAATGTATTAATTCTGTTGGAATTTGATCGATATTTGGAGACTTCTACTGTTTCGGATTTTCTGGTACAATTTAGATTTCAGAAAGTATGGGTTGGGGTATAAATGGCTCAACAGTTTGTTCCGATAATTTCTTTTTGGTCTATGTACACTTAGTAGTTGCCCAAAATACGCAGTTTTTC
The DNA here is from genome assembly GCA_025594305.2 of Periplaneta americana. Classification (NCBI taxonomy): domain Eukaryota; kingdom Metazoa; phylum Arthropoda; class Insecta; order Blattodea; family Blattidae; genus Periplaneta; species Periplaneta americana. The sequence goes on from JAJSOF020000021.1 coordinate 77,824,627, forward strand.
CACATGTTAAGGAATGAATGAGAGTCTGCAAGCAAGTCACCATTCTCATCCTTGATCACGTTTACCCTTACCTTGTATACTCTCTTTTATATTTTAATGACATTTTTTTTTTCATTTTTAATAAATTAATTTAAATTAAATTTAATTTTAGTTTGAATTGAAGTAAAAGTGTCGCCGTATAATCTGAAGAGAACCCTCCAAAGCTACCATAGACATTTCCTTAATTTTGTTGTTGCTGCTGATATTGTAGTAGGGATTCCAATTATTACATTACTATAGCACAATTATTAAATTTTCTAGTTAATCTACATGAGTGCCAACAATCCTTCACCTCAGTATGTGAGGAAGCAAGGGTACTAAGTAAATTAAAGAAAAGTGCTTATTGATACGTAACGTGTACTTGAATGATACTGAAAAGCAACAGTTTATAAAATTATTAGAAATAATATAGCCTACTGTAATTTAAAAGTTTATGATATCGGCATCCAATATTTCAATATTGATTAGTTATTCATTTTTGTTAAAGATTACAAGTTTTAAATAACTTGTTCACTTACGGATTTTCCATGTCAGGTAAAGTTATATAGAAGAAGTTTCGTAACTTATATATGCTGTGGTGACTCGAAATATCACGCAAATACATATAACATAGTAATAATTTGTAATACAATAATTGTTTGTTATTTTATTACCTGATTCTCTCTAGACTTTAAGGAGAAACATAGTGATTCTCGTATTATATAAAATATGACTCGTTAATCAGGGGCATCCGTCTTCTAAATTCAGGATACAAAATATATGCAGAAATAATTACAAACAGATTAAATACAATCACAGAGATATTAATTAGAGAAGAACAAAATGGATTTAGACAAAATCGATCCTACATAGACGGCGTCTTCACACTAGCACAAATTATTGAGAAACATAGACAATTTAATATAACAACGCACTTGGCATTCATTGATTACCATAAGGCATTCGATACAGTTGACAGAACAAAACTTTGGGACGTTTTAGTTGAAATGGGAATACCCCAACATTTCATTTACACAATCAAGAATATGTACAAAAACACAGAAATAAAATTAAAAGTAAATAACACTTTAAGCAAGAAAGCTAGAACAATAAATCAAGGAGTAAAGCAAGGCTGCCCAATGTCACCTACCTTATTTAATATTTATATAAATAACATTACCAAAAATTGGGAAGACGAATTGCTCACAAATTTTATGATTGACAACTTCCCACTTAACACATTACTTTACGCAGATGATCAGATAATCTTAGCAAATTCTGAAGACAACATGCAAAGAGCAATACACACACTATACAAGATAGCAAAAAATTATGATTTGGAAATCTCTATAAATAAAACCAGAATCATGGCCTTCCAAGGAAAGAATCAATTAAGATCCAAAATTCCAATCAATAATAATTGTATAGAACAAGTCAACACATTCAACTATCTTGGCTGCAATCTTTCTTATACTGTATAAACGCCAAGGACGTAGATATTAAGCTTGCCAAATTTCAGCAACTGTTAAGGACAATCAAATCAACTCTGTTAAAGAAAGTTCGACCAGAAACAATTTTGAAATTCGATAAAGTTATGGCAGTCCCGGCATTATTATACGGATCAGAGACCTGGTCATTAATGAAAGGGCAACTTCGAAGAATAGAAGCTGCTGAAATGCGATTGCTAAGACCTCTTGCAGGATACACTCTTTACGACCACAAAAGGAACGCTGACATCCGAACAGAATTGAATATCACCGCCATTATGGATACTATACAATCTTACCGCAACAACTGGTATGAACATGTATTAAGAATGCCCAACAATAAGTTACCCAAGAGACTATTGGACTATACACCTCATGGAAAACGAGATATCGGAAGACCAAGGAAGAGATGGAAAGACCATCTTTCTCCTGGAAGCGGAACAGGCCAGGAGGCCTAATCCAAGACTGTTATTGATGATGACACGTTAATGGAAATAATAGCACAGTTGCTGTATTTTACGAGTATATTGTAAAAACTTTGTTATTGTTCTGGATCCTTGTGGTCACAGTCATTAGAATGCTGATAATGCTCTTAATAAATTTCATGAACTTGGAAGTTTGTGAAAATAATTACAAGAAATGAAGACAATTTTATATTATAGTGTGTATACTTCATTGAGCCTCCATATTTCGTTTAGATTTCAAACGATCGTTTTTAATTAAGATAATACATTAGAGTTCCACGTACAATTACAAATTTATTATTTCCAAGCACAATTTTTTAATTTTAAATTCTATAATATTATTAGTCTCTAGCACAACCTGCTGAGCCATTTATACCCGAACCCTCACTTTCAGAAGTCGAAAGTGAGATAGAAAATCTAAAAAAGTACAAGTCTGCAGGTATCGATCACATTCCAGCAGAATTAATACATTATCTAGCGAAATTTATAATAATTTAATAATTTATTTATTTAATCTGGCAGAGCTAAGGCCAGTAGGCCTTCTCTTCCGCCCAGCCAGACTCTAATTCTAATTGAATACAATTGCTTACATAGTTATTACATTAATATCTAGACCATAAAACAACATGAAAGTAAATAATGAAAGTTGGATAAGTAATGTTAGTGTGACAATAATAAACATTGGTAAGAAATAGTTATAATAATAATAATAATAATAATAATAATAATTATTATTATTATTATTATTATTATTATTATTATTATTATTATTATATTATTATTATTAATACTAGTGGTAATAATAATAATATTAATAATAATAATAATAATAATAATAATAATAATAATAATAATAATAATAATGAGATAATTTAGATATTTATCTGTGACATATATAACCATTAAACATTGAGAAACCTGAAACAGCTATTATTGTTAACAAGAATTGTTAGAAAAATATTTCGCCAGTCTATTCTTAAATTGGTTTGATGTCTGACAGTCCCTGACATTACTCGGTAGGGAATTCGAAAGCCGAGGAACAGCCACAGTGAAAGAAAATGAATATGAGGATGTTCGGTGGGAGGGAATGCATAATATTGAGGAGTGTTGTGATCGTGTGTCTAGGTTATGATGGGTGGATAAATTTTGAAAACGAGACGCAAGATAGACAGGAGTGGAGAAATGCAATATGTGAAAGAGAAGGGAAAGACAGTGGATTTTCCTATGATCTTTTAGACGGAGCCAGGAGAACATTTCGAGGGATGGTGTTACGTGATCAGCCCGGCGAATATTGCAGACGAAACGGAAGCACATATTATGAACACGTTGTAGTCTCTGCGCCGAAGTAACGCTTAGGTCAGTAAGCAGAATATCACAGTAATCGAAGTGGGGTATCACGAGTGTTCGCACTTGCTTGTACTTGCTATTTGGGGAAATGAAATTGTACCAGAACAATGGAAGGAGTCCATAATTGTACCTATCTTTAAGAAGACTAACTGTGGTAACTTTCGAGGTATATCACTTCTGTTGACGTCGAATATGGGTAATATGGTTAATACATTTTAAAAATGTACAAAGTACTTCAATAAAATACATACGAACAAAAAAGTAACAAAACTAGTCTTACGTTCATCATAGTAGAATGCGAGACGGGAACGAATTTGCCAGCTGTAAGTGTGAACACCTGATCGGATTTAGCGATCATGAACAGGATACATCGTTGGTAAGAGACGGGTGCTCCTACCCAGTCAGATTCCCAAGCTGCGTCCCTTACGCTCTCGAACTGAAAAAAAAAATTAAATACAGATTTAAAAAAGAAAGTTTATACATAACAGCTATGTAGTCCAAAATATGTTCCTGTAATGCAGCCGTGGCGAAAATGCGATCGTGATCCGAGCCACTGTGTAACCTGCAACGTGCATAACACCTATGGAGGGAGGGGGCGGACACCCGAAGGGGAAGTGAAGCAACTATCTGACTTATTAACGAATATCATTTTCCTTACGTCAAGCACTTAAATATAATTTATACAGTACAAGGCTACAAACTAATGTTTAATACGTGTAACAAAGAAAGAAATAAACAATTAAACATAGGACAAATTATCACAATCTAAAATTAACTGTCTTCAGAATGTCTGCGACAGAATTTCAAAATCAGGAATTATGTCACTTACTGCCAGTCATAGTTGTTCATGAAGGTATTTGTCTGTCAGTCGTGATCTGAATTTGGTTTTTACTATTTTCATTGTTGAAAATAATTTTTCACAAACGAAAGTTGTAGCGAACATGGCTTCAAAAGAGCAAGCGAAAGAACGAAGCTTCGGATATTTATTTTTTGGCAAAGATTTGAAAAGTTCAACATCTGTCAAGTCCTTACATCTAGCTTTCATTTAACATGACATTGTAAATCTGTGAATTTAAATTGAAGATCTAACCGCATTATTCGTATATCTGCTGAAAAATGATCGACGTACAGAGATTATGATGATAATATTAATAATAATAATAATAATAATAATAATAATAATAATAATAATAATAATAATAATAATAATAATTAACCTTTTAATGTTTCATCAGTAACATGCAGTATAATGCCGTTTTATGTTATACAACCGTTTTCCTCGTAATACTTGTGAACAAATAATACATTTAATATTCTCCTCATATTGGCAGCAAAAAAATGCGTCCTCCCATCCTACTTAAAACTTTCGTTTTTGTAGAGGTTCACGGTTTCGAGGGAGTCATTGCGACGATACGCCACTCGCAGGTCAGAGACAAATACAAATGGAACGGAGTTTGACTCCAGTGAGTGAGAGGGTGGGGGTTGTGGAAAGTAGGAAGCGCATAGCTATCATTGCGAGCCACAATGTGCTCGTGAGTCACATTTTCGACACGGCTGCTGTAATGTATAGGAAACTTGCATCTAGAGAAATCGTGCTAATGAAAAATGTATTTTTCTCCATATTCAGGCGTTATATCATCATCTGGATATTATACATTATTTTTGGGCCAACGCCTAATCCAGTCCCGTGAAATAGCAATAAATCTCCGCCTATGCAGGGAACCAAGGAGTATTGTTGGAAAGTCCACGGCTTATTCTCTTAACCATAGCGGCAAATAATACAAATGGTATTTCGTTGCATCAAAACGTCAGGTTTTCTGACATTTTACCATTCTCGGCATATTATTTTGAGATATTATGTGGAAGATCATGCGAGTCTCAAACTCATTCCTCTCAGGTGTAGTGTTAAAAATTGTACACATCATAATGTTGTAGTAGTGGTAGTGATGGCGTATTTGAAGGGTTCAGAGCCATAGTGGGCCAAGCGCCATTTACTAAAACCGTAGAAAACAAGGGTTAAAGTGAAGTTATTGCCATAATTCAATGGAAACATATAGAAAGTTATATAAAGTATATACATTAAAACTAAACGATATGTCAATCTTCATTAAACTATGGCGTTCACTTAAATTTAATCCTTGCATTCTCAGTTTTTAATAAATGGCGCTTGGCCCACTATGGCTCTGAACCCTTCATTTATGATATAAAATACAGAAAATATACAACGTCGAAATTTAAGGGGGTAGGTACAGCTTAACACCTTCAAAAATTCTTCTCTTTTTTTTTCAAAATATTTTAAAAAATGTGTACTAAATATTTAAGTTAATTTGTGTGCAAAGTTTATTTCAGTATCTGCATTAGTTTTAAAGTTATGAATTTAAATGGAAGACTCTGAACTATGCTTGTGCAGCGATCAGTGAAGAACAACACCCTCGTTTTCCGGAAAGTACATTTTCCAAATCCGTTTTTCTCTTTACTCTGAAACTAATGAACAGAATTGTGTAATATTTTGTGCATATTAACACATATATAATCTACAAAATTGACGATAATCATGCCCCTCAGTTAAAGGTTTTCTATAGAAAATAATTTATGGTCTAAAATAGCTTGAAAGTCTTTACACAAATTAACATATAAACTAAAAATTTCACCCATTTAATTAGAAACCTGATGGTGGTCAGTTTTATAGATATATTCTTCAAAAAAAAAAAACAAAGAAAACATAAAACTGTTAAAAACTGGATGAGCTAAGAAGGAAACGCTCGATTCCGACATAACAAGAAGCTGCCATTTCATTTATTTGCATTCTAAAATTGAGAAAATCTTAATTTATTAGAAAATGGTAGGTTTTTCAGTGTATTAGGCTAATTTGTAGTTCTGTATAAGTCATGTGGATGAAGAAAAAAATTTGAATATGGGCAATTTTTCAGTGCGTTAAGCTGTACATACCCCCTTAACGTGGTGAGAAATGAAAGACAAATTCTGGCTACAGCCTTTTATGTAGGTCAGGGTTATTTTACGTGTTGTAAATATGTGACACAGTGCCAACAACTTTACTTCTTTTCCGGAGGGAGCCATGCTATAGTTGCACTGATTTAAAATCCATTGCACACGGCCGGTTTCGAATTCGCGAATCTGGAATTTAATTTTCTTATTATTGTAGAGGCTAAACAACCGAAGACGGTATTAGAAATGCCTGGGCGAATATTTTCTACAGTTATCTCAGTTGTTAGTAAGGCTTAATAGTCAGAGAAAACCTCTAGTGAGAAAATCAAAACTCGAGTGGAATTTAATTGACTATTTAACGATTATAAGAAATAAAGTACTCTAATACAATAAAATATTGATTTACTTACAGAAATTCTATTTCACTAATGTTAGCTTCACCAAAACGTTCGAACGGAACCGCCTTTTCAGTTGATTGTCTATGCTGTAAACAAATGACGATCGCAAAGCATGTTTTATAGTACCGTAAATAATTTGCAGTTTGAAATGTTGGCAAATAAATAAACAAATTCTAGGGTAGTGATAAAAACAAACAAATGCTGGGGAAGCGATAAAATTAAACACGACATGCTAGGAAAGCGATAAAATTGTGTGATAAGCATTCGTGATTGATTGAAAAACGTCCTTTCGTACCGTTTTATTGGTCAAAAGTAGTATGACTTAGTAAGAGTGTAATAGTCAAAAGAAATACTCCTTTTATGTTCATCACAAAAAAAAAAAAACAATATTTGTACTCTGAAAATATTCGTTCTACGTCACAAGACGTTACTGGAGCAAATCCGAAATATGGTACAGTATATCTTATTATCATCAGGTGAAGAACTACTTTGTGAATCTAATAGTGTATCTCGTATGTGGCACATAATATTAAGCCCATATTATTTTCAAGAAAATGTTTCATTTCTATTGTAATGAAATCTAGGAAGTTCCTATCGTAATTCCGATGTAGAACTTGGACTGTAACGCAACCGAATGCATAGCAGCAGGAGACGTCTACATTTAACGAAGAATAATCCGGGAAAAAATCAATAATATTTATTTAATAACACTTTGGGTTGTTTATGTGAACATACTGTGTATCATCTTTACCAAGCGGGAGCAGGGCGAAGCACGGATGACATCTATACTCCTCGTTGTACTGAACTGAAATCTACTGTTTTGGTACTGCTATGGTGTTCACAATTATCCTGGAAGCTTGAAAGTGCTTCACTCTTTTTCTAAACATTGACTCAAGCAATAAAGTATAACATTATAAACTGCTTTTTATAATATAATATTAAGTGATAAACAATCCAAAGTAAACTGTTCAGTAACATATCCATCTCAATTAATATTGTGGAATGTTACTGATGAAACTTAGGAATTTTTTTCTCTTCATAATTTTCATAGACGGTGTCTGTCAGAGGCCTGCATAGGTCGTTTTCGCTCGAGCGCCAAGTAGTTCATAGCATAATCTGATAGGTAGCGCACATGCATGATGGGTAAAATTGTCGCGAGCGATAAATCCTCGAACGGTATAAGCCGAGCGTTAGACATTCGTTCTTGTTACAGTGATGAACTGTGTAGTAACAGCAAAGACGTTTATCATTTCAAAACTTTGCAGTGTTTAACTAACCTCTCCATAGTACAACTACAAAACTTGCTTTAAAATGTAATATAAATGTTGTATGTAAATGTTTTTTTCATACAGGAGTGATTTTGTTTTTACCACATCTGATAGATGTTACTGGATGTAAATATAATAATTATAAACGGAGAACACAATCACGATAATGCAAGAACCGTATCAAGTTTTCTAGTAATAATAATAATAATAATAATAATAATAATAATAATAATAATAATAATAATAATAATAATCTCTAATAATTATTAGTGTACCAATCTTTACGTCTGTAACAGTTGTGCAGCATGATTATTCGTTTTATTATATTTTCTGTGACGTTATCTCTGTACTAATATTGTTATTAATCTACTGCTATACAATAATATTTTGTAAAACTTTTCTACATTGTTGCAGTATATAGGCGGAACACTATGTATGGACCTATCATATTATATATGTGGTAAATCAAATATTGAATGATTATTAAATAGCAATAATAACTGTATATCGAAGTTTTTCATACTATTTTATTTATAACTTCAAGTTACTGTTTTGGTACGTTCCATTAAACGTTTGTCATAAACGCAGAAAATAAAGCCTTATTTTTAGCGTGTGAGCAAAACATATGTGTATCTTATCTGTCGCCTTTCATACAAGATAAGACATGTCGGTGAGATGACCTTGTACTGTGCTTCTATTTATTACGAGCGTATCACGACCGATCTTATCTCATTCGAGGGTGCGACACTCGACCGAGTTCAAGCGAGAGATTTAACTCCAATGCAGCACTCTGGTGTCTGTATAGGAATAATGTCTTACTGTTTGTTAACTCAGTGACGATTTAAATATTTTTAATGCTGTCACAAATAATGTTGGCATGAAATTTCTCCAGCGAGACACTATGGTATGATGAAAACCGCATTAAATTGTTTCCAGAACAAATGTTACAGATTTCTCTAAGAAAATTGCTTCCGGTAAATTAAACTGTTATTTAAGTCAAAGGAAAATTAACGAAAGTGATTGTGCCATATTTGTTATTATCAATAACTATGTTAGCTATTTTGACATATAACCTATATTATTTTCAACATGCATATTTTTCTGTAAATTAGTGTTGAATATTGAACATGAATCAAAATTGTTAATTTGTCTTTAATTTTTGTGCATAGGTATTTAGACAAGGGAAAAAGTTGAATCAGAAGCAAGTAATTTCTAGAAAGCAATCAAAATAATAATTATTGTAAATATTTAAATTAGAGAGTAGAGTGGGAAAAAACAATCAAAATCACAATGCTCATAAGGATGATGTCATCATCTAATTCAGTATATTACTGCAAACTTTAATGTTTTTCTTATCAAATCTGGTGAAGGAGAATTGCCAACATGGATAAAGTCATCCTTTCGTACTTTTTCATTAGGAGCAGCAATAAATTTTCAGTAATATACTGAATTAGACGATGACATCACCCTTAAAAGAATATTGACTTTGATTGTTTTTCTTGTACTCTTCATTTAATTATTTAATGTTTCAGAAAAATGCATAATAATAATAATAATAATAATAATAATAATAATAATAATAATAATGTAAATATTTTAATGGATTCACAAAAATTAATAATTGTGGTCATAATATATTGAAAATTAACACAGCAAAATTGTGATTCTGAATAACAACGTTTATATCATACCTTCTCTGACACGAGTGTTCCAATGCTGCAATAGCTAAGCGTGAAAACAATCAGGAGCATGTAGTTAAGCAGTGCTCGAGACATATCCGGGTAATCTCCCCAGCTCTGAAAACAAAGTGCAAATTTCCATACAAATTTTTAAAAATATTTAAGCTTGCCATCTGTCTACATATTTCTAAGTAACGTAGTCAAAGATTAAGAAGTGGATTTCTTTGATTTAATGATGCATGTTTTATAGAACCAGAGTATAACGTAGACTATTTTATAATTTGGCAAATATTATTATTTTCAAAAATTTATATGATTGGCGTCTATCAATAAGTGCTCTAGTAATAGTGGGGGTAGTGTTAGTGGTAGCAGTAATAATAATAATAATAATAATAATAATAATAATAATAATAATAATATATTTTTATTATTATTAGTACTTTTAATTAGTGAAATAAGTTTCATCAGTTTTAAAAATTTGAAAGGTTTTCAAAACGTGAATAAGATGAGCATTAATATGATAATTGTAGAAGTAGTGACAGTAAATTGGAAAGAAAATCATTTTATAGTTAATGAAAATGGAAAATCTATGGCAGTTGTAATTTAGAGACTGTACTTGTAATTGTACCAGATGATGTAAAATATATATTTTCTCTTGATTGCTTACAAAACGCCAAAAAATTATTTACATACATAAGTACATAAAAAGATAGCTTGTGTACTATTATCGAAGATTTAGACCTAATAATAAAACATTTAATATCGAATATGTTATATCACTAATAGCAAGCGTAAGATACTAAACATCATGACAGAATATACTGGCGGATCCGTTAAAATCATTCCTAGTTTATTGGAATGAACGAGGAAACATAAATTATATGAACACAAACCAACACAAACTTTAACATATGAAGATGGAAAGCAACTGTAATTCTGAAACATTAAATGAATACAAAGAGAGATAGTCCTATGTCTTCCAATAAGCCTGACATAATGAGGAACAAAAACATGCTGTACTGACAGATAATTGTGTTCCATAATATACAGTAGAATATTACGAAGGAAAAAGATGAAAAGTACCTAGGCTAATGGTGGATATTTAACGTATACAGAAAACTAAACAAATGAAACCAATGATCATTATACGTAGTAAGAACGTGGTAATATGAAACACAGTTTGTGTTATTAAGATAACCACGTTACCGTTTATTTTAGACAGTTATTACAACTCTAGTAGTGTAAGAATTTACCGTTTCTTTTAGACAGTTATTACAACTCTAGTAGTGTAAGAAATTACCGTTCCTTTTAGACAGTTATTACAACTCTAGTAGTGTAAGAAATTACCGTTTCTTTTAGACAGTTATTACAACTCTAGTAGTGTAAGAAGTTATCGTTTCTTTTAAACAGTTATTACAACTCTAGTAGTGTAAGAAATTATTGTTTCTTGTAGGCAGTTATTACAACTCTAGTAGTGTGAGAAATTACCGTTTCTTTTAGACAGTTATTACAACTCTAGTAGTGTAAGAAGTTACTGTTTCTTGTAGACAGTTATTACAACTCTAGTAATGTAAGAAGTTACCGTTTGTTTTAAACAGTTATTATAACTCTAGTAGTGTAAGAAGTTACTGTTTCTTGCAGAGAGTTATTACAACTCTAGTAGTGTAAGAAATTACCGTTTGTTTTAAACAGTTATTACAACTATAGTAGTGTAAGAACTTGCCGTTTCATTTAGACAGTTATTACAACTCTAGTAGTGTAAGAAGTTACCGTTTCTTTTAGACAGTTATTACAACTCTAGTAGTGTAAGAAGTTACGGTTTCTTGTAGACAGTTATTACAACTATAACAGTTATTACAGTATTGTATTGTTATTGTATAATTGTATTGTGTATTGTATTTTTTGTGTACTGTTTATAATTTGTTTGTACCACTGCCACCGTGTGTTTGCCCACTTGCAGTGTAAATAAATACATACATCTTTAGTAGTGTAAGAAGTTACCGTTTCTTTTAGACAGTTATTACAACTCTAGTAGTGTAAGAAATTACCGTTTCTTTTAGACAGTTATTGCAACTCTAGTAGTGTAAGAAATTACCGTTTCTTTTAGGCAGTTATTACAACTCTAGTAGTGTAAGAAATGACATCCCATAACCTTAAAATGAGATATGATCGGAAGTTAATAAAACTGCATTTGATGAGGTTTCTACAAAAAAATAATTATGATGCTGATTATATTCACACTAATAATTAATGAATGGGTGATTTTTCCTTCACACTTATAGAGATTTTGAAGTACCAGTAACTCAAGATACATACATTTTTAGCAACATACTGATTTTGAGATCGCAATGGAACATATCTGTCGTTTCATACAATATACATACACACAGACTCTACGGAACTCTATCAAATTTAATAATATTGTTTCATATAGTCTGTAATATTATATAAATAAAAAAGTATGAACCTGAATGATATATTTCAGATCTTAAAATATGCGTATACGATCCGTTATATCGCTGTATAATTTCATCAAATTATGTATACATATTTTTGTGCAACTGCAGTTTAAATATTAACAACATTTTACTGATTTTAGATGTATTCACATAAAGTATCCGTACCAATATAAATATAACAATAAAATTAGGAACTTTTATACCTACTACAAATCCAGAAAATGCAGCTGCGCAGAGACCAATAAGGAGACATAAAAGTGTACCGCAAATTATTACATTCATAGTGTCTTCCAGTAATCTCAGGTACCTGAAATATGACACCGAAACGTTATTAGATAACACCATCACTTTTAAATAAATATTTGTATCACAATGATGCACAAGAACTGTTCTTCACTTTATTATATCTTGATGGAGCCTAATGTAGCTGTTGAGTTGTTGCTGGATCTCGCTTCGGACTTGAAGTCCTTCTTTCGTAACCGAAGTCGTGTGTGTCTGCTTGATTTCTGAGAGTAGAATTTTCATTTTCTCCAGCTGCGTGCAGGCAATACATCCGAACGTCGCATAGAGATACGGTGGACCAAATGTGAGGCCCATCAATCGGATAAATCCGACGATCTAGAATAAATAAATTCATATATATTTTAGCGAGGCATCGCACAGTGGTCCTTTTACGCTATTTGGCCGCGCAAAATTATATTCTACAAATAAAATGATGCAGAAACATTAAAATAACTATTTGTACTGATGTTAAGCATTTTCCTTACCCATATCGACATGATTCGAATTCAATTTTTAGCTTAATATTAACTCTCAATCAGAGATAAAGTTATTCTATAATCTACAACACTGTTCTCAACACTGCATCTACGAAATATATAGGTAAAATATATTAAAGAAATCAGTACATTATAATTTTTATATCAATTGCACTAATAACTTCACACGCGACAGTAATATTTCAATAAAAACAATATATGGTTTCCTTTATGTTAATCAAGTATATAAATTCACTACAATCAAGGAACAGTCCTTGGACTGATTTTATTTTTAATATATATTAATGACCTTTTTATTATAGACCTTAAAGAATATGAAGGTGATTTATATTCGTATGCTCATGATAATGTTATACTTTTTAGTGGAAAAACTTGGACTGATGCTTATTATAATCAAAATTGCGGCTTAAAATTAATCAATAATGGTTCGATTTAAATTCACTTGTAATTAATAAAGATAAAACAATAGCTATCCCATTTTCTTTAAATGATAAAGGCAATAAACCAATTTCATTTATACTAAAAATTAAATGCATAATTTCGATTGTTCCGATATAAATTGAAATTGTTCAGTTATTAATGAAGTTAATGAGGTTAAGTACTTAGGTATAATTATTGATAATCATTTCAAATGGAATAAACATATTCATTATATTTGTAATAAATTACGTAAAGCATTATATTACTTTGTTTTTCTAAGAAATATTTTGTTAATTAACTGTTAATGTATAATTTATTTAGCATTATTTCAATCTATTTTATTTATGGTATTATAGGTTGGGGTGGAACTTATAAATCCATCTTATATCCGTTAATTTTACTACAGAAAAAGTATTAAAAATTTGTTTAAAAAAGCAGAAATATTACCCAACTGAATTGTTGTTTAAACATTTCAAAGTTTTCAATATTAAACAAATTTATTATTTAATTTTATTAAAATATTTTCACAGATATCTTAATAACTTTGAAAGGTACACACATAAATATTGAATTAAAACTATGAATTCTCTGCGTTTGTCTGAACCCAAATGTAAAACCAATGCAGCTTTTTTTAATATCATGATTCAAGGTCCCAAATTATGAAACAAATTTTATTCCAATATTATTTTAACCACGAATCCTCTCCAAATTAATAAAAAAAAAAAAATAAAAAAATATTGGATTTATAGTTTGGGTTTAAACATATTAAACACTTTTTAATCTGTATTCACTCTTAATTTTCATTTTATTTTTGTTTGTATTGGAATCCCCTCCTGAGCACGAGTCTTACTCATTCAGGAGTGGCATAGTTTATCTTTCATTGTATTAACTTGTATTCATTTCAAACTTAGTAGCAATAAAAGAAATAAATAAATCACTACATTTTCTTTCCATACAAAAAGTAGTGGATGCCTCAGATTTTACCAAGTTTATCAAAACAAAATGTATAACACATTAAAAGTAGACACACGTGTCTGAATTCCTATATATTCTCTATATTCATAGTAATGATTTTAGCTCCACAGTCGCAGTGAGGCGCGTGCCATCCCTCGCAGCTATGTGCTATATATCGCAGCGTTGCATGAACATTGAAGAGATAAAATAATGTGGTCCTTCCAAGGAGAGTGCGATTGTAATCAAACATTAATTTTAAGGGGTGTACCACACATTTATCATGTCAGTGTTTTCAATTATGGAATAGTTCTTTTTATTATAAATTGTATGTGCTAATTATCGCAGCTTGCATAAGCATTGAAGAGTTAAAATAATGTGACCCTTCCAAGGAGGAAGGTACTGTATTATTTCAGTGTTTTGAATTATGACAAGATTGTTTATTATAAATTGCTAGGAAAATTTTACAACTATAAAGTAATGGCGATGATGATATGACGTACACTAATAATGAACAGTTTGTCACTATTCATTTTTCCTTTAATTTAATGCGGTGTTAAATGTGTCTGGAATAATATTTAGTTCTCAGTACTGCTGTAAGCTTCAGATTAAGTTCCTGACGCTGGCGCGGGGTCTAGATAAACAAAGAACTTTATTGAGTGTAGGTCGTCCACGTCTCTTTCGCGTTTTCTTTGTGAAACTGCTTATTATCTACTGAATCTAACAACACCGAAAGCATATTCAGCATTAGATGACAAGCCACTTATGGAAGCTTTTTCCATATTTTGTTCATATAAAATAAATTTCTCTCTAGCCACTATTTTTTGTGACTGAAATTGACTCAGAATTAGATTACAAGTAAGCAAAATTAACACGTTTCTTCTTAACAGCATCTTTAACGGATTATCTGTAAGTTTCCAAATCATTATTTTCCATTAAACAGTTAAATAGTTCACCACTTCTTTTAGATTTGTCATTTTTATGGCATTTTAAGTTAATACTTGTATACCAGAATATATTTTCTTGTTTGTGGTTATATTCATTTGTATTCAATCTGTCATTTTTATTTCATTTTATTTATTTATTATTATTACTATTATTATTTTTTTTTTTTGAGTTAATACTTGTATACCGGTATGTATTTTTCTGTATGTGCTTTGATCCTGGTCGAGTGGAAGAGAAGGCGAGATGCCCTTGACTCTGCCAGGGAAAGTAAAACTATTATTATTATTATTATTATTATTATTATTATTATTAGTCTATTATTATTATTATTATTATTAGTCTATTATTATTATTACCTCCATTATCATCATTATCGAAAACATTATCGCATTACTACAATCAACATTGTTCTAAACGCTAAACTATAATTGGCTAATCGATGTTAGTAAAAGATTAATAATAATAAATCATTAATGAACAGAATAAATAAATATTTACTGTTGTTACTATAAAAATGTATTTGTCTTATTTTTAAAATATAAATCGTACTTTTTTTTTCATCAGTATATTACTAATTTTTCATTGTAAATTAAATATTTTAAGTTCATTATTGAATAATTGATGACATATCAAAGGAAAAAAGGACTCTGGTTTATCACTTTTTAACTTACAAAGGGAAATATTAAAGTTTAGATCTTTGGTATTCTATTGGGGTTTTAAATAAAATAATGACAAATCACAGTATGCAATTTTTAAGATTTCGAATTTTTACTTTTGATCATTGTATTAAAATTTGTTTTAAATATATGGCAGAGAGAACTTTTTAAATTAAAAAAATTATGCTTTTTCTAACAACGGAGTTATTGTCATACAAACAATAACAAAACTATATATGAAATAAAATTAATTTTGTACATTTATATAATTATATAAATTTTTGAAGGAATTTTTCTCAATGTGAGATATAGATTTTTACAAACTTTTATAATAAAATAATATTGCGAAATCTGAGATTTGCTATTAATAATATAGAAGAATTAAGAAATGTGTCTGAATTCTTACCTGGCTGAGCATCAAAATCTCATATGTAGGGCTGACTGAGGTGTCGAAAAGAAACCACACGTGAAACAATAGTGCGCGTGATGTGAAGAATCGGATTATTCCTTGTATTATAAACGCTGTTAGAGCACCAATAGAAAATTTCTTCGCAAAATTTTGTAAGCGTGGTATGAGGCCAGCAATAGTTACGGATCCTGTTTCAGGGTTCGTCGTTGGTAGATCCTCGTACGTGAACATTTCTGTCATACGAACTAGTTGACGTATGTCTCTCATTTTGTACCTGGAGAAAAGCCAAAAGTTTATATTAGATTTCTTATCTATTATCTGAATGCAATTTATCATAGTTTTACAGACTTAATGCAGTAACCGAATAAAGAATAATACATTATCTTTCCTACAAACGAAGTACTATTTCGTGATTGATAAGCTTAACTCATAGCTAAGTAATTACTTAAATTGTATTAATTTAAATACTTTAATTAAATATATAACGCTATAATAATTCAAATTGACTTCCTCAATAAACATTTCATGTATAATCTGTAACGTATAAAATTATATAGTATACCTGATATATAAGTCCTGCCAAACATGCATTATCATGAAAACAAAATCTCTCATTATCTTCATAAACTCTTTTAAGTCATTTTTGCTCACAATAATTTCAATGGCCGTTGTGATATATAATAAAGAAGTACAAGATATAACCGTAAAGTTAAACAGTGCTCGGAGTATTGTAAATTTTACTATGTTTAAAGGTAATCCAGCTATCTCGAAAAGCAGAAACACGTAGCGAAATCTCGTATCAGTTATTTCCTGGTATTCTGATTTGCTATTGGAAGCCATAGTTTCCAAAGCTAGTCAACTCTGCACACTGAAAATAAGTTAATGAATTTCTTCCAGCATTTGTACAGATTTCGCTGTCCAACCAGCGCCACTATTCTAGTTCGGAGTTGCGCACAACATATGTTTTCATGCTCATTCTATGCGTTGAGTGTCCTTTTCTATCTCCTGTAAATATTTATTGCATGGTGGGGTGCGATGAAACATTCAACCCTGGATAGCAAATGCGTGTTAACCAAAGGCGGAACTTTTGGAATAAAATTAAGATCTTTGCATTAGCTATGACTTCAATACAACTTCGTTCGTCATTAGAGATTCTTAAAATTCCTATAAGGTCTCCTTGTTGATTTGTTGTCTAAAAAAGGTCATAAATTTGTTAACATTTTAATGTTGTAGTGTATATTGTGCTCTCTAGTGATTTTTATTTAATTATATACAGTTACATTTTCTTTTTAGTGTTTTATTGAAGTTATTACATGTTACCGACTTCATACTTACTTTCAATATAAATATTTACGAATTTTGTATTCCTTTCTATTTCTTATCCCTTTTCTGCTCGCAAGTGTATGTTAATAATGTGGCTTAATATTACAAAACTTTATTGATTTTGCAATACGGGGTAATATTTTCGTCACGAAATTTTATATAACAGATGACACATATTATCTGGAACATATCTTTACTTCAATAACACATTTTACAGAATATGTTAACCAGTTAATACATTAGTACAGTAGATTAGAATTTTCTCCAGTTGTAAAATTGTACTATTTCTCAGTCACATTGAATTCATACCCGTTTTAAAGTGAATGGAGCAGATTTTCGGTGCTCTGTTTCCGTAAAGTTTTCCTGTACCCAGTATATTTGCGGAAATTATATTTTAACATCAAGTTGTGGGCTCCCTCCTTTGCATTTTAATGTTTATATGAATGCCATTGTGAAATATTTTAGAGAAACAAAATACGGATATATCATTATTAACAGAAATTTAAAATTAGATGTAATTATGTTTTCAGATGATCTCGTTTTACTAGCAACATCAGAAGATGATTTGCAATGGTCAGTACATATTTTAAATTTAATAGCTCAAAAAATATTCAATGGAAATATCCATTAACAAAACAAAAATAATGGTCTTTTGTGGTAAATACCCAATACCAAGCAAAATTTGTTTAAATAACAGAATTTTGGAAAGAGATAATGAGTTAAATTATTTTTGATATAACCTTTCTTATGTTGAAAATTTAGATTTATCAGAGAAAATTGTAAAATTCAACAAATCAATGGGCATCATTAATAGAGTTTTAAAACCTTCATTAGTACAAAAATCAACTTGTACTCGTCTATATCAAATAATAGCTCGACCAGTCTTATGTTATGGGAGTGAAACGTGGACTATAAGGACAAAAGATGAAAGCAGACTAACAACTTGCGAGATGAGATTCATGCTCCGAACAGCTGGCTACACTAAATGGGATCGAAAGAAAAATGAAGATATCCTTCAATACTTATTGTGTCATCAATACTGGACTATATATCCAGATATCAATTAAATGGAAGGAACATTTCTCAAGAATGGTTTCAACCAGGATCCCTAAGGCAATAATGAAGTATCGTCCAAATGGGAAACGGTCACTTTGTCACATTTTTTAAGTTTTATTTTATGAGTTTTATATATAAAGCATCTTACTTTAAGGGGACACTATTGTGAAATAATAATGAAAAATTAAGAAAATCCACTTAAAAAGTTATTGTGACTCGCCATTCAGTCTTTTATATTCCCATTAATATGTTCAAGCTTTTGAGCAATTTGAACTAACAATTTTGAAGACTTTGTCGCAAGAAGCCTTTTCGGTGGCGTCAATATGAAATTTATTTTTAAAAAATATAACTTCAAAACTATTAGCCCTAATGACACTAAATTTTGTACTGATGATAGTATTGTAGGCATGTTTATGTTGTTTAAAGTCATTCATTTTGAATGAAAATTGTAAAAGTTCTAAAAATCACGTAACCGTAAGTGTCCCCTTAGTTATAACTTGTAGGTTTCAGTTTCAAATTTACCCACACACACTTGTAGCTTCAGATTGCAAATTTATCCACACATCCACCAGCGTAGCTCAAGCGGTAGCGCGGTTGTCTGCTGATCAGAAGCTGCGATGAGGCGTGGATTCTATTCCCGGCTTGGCCGTAAAGCGAATGTCAGGTAATATAACCATAGCGAATGTTCAGTCCCATCTCGCCAAATACCATCTCCCTATCCCTATTTGCAAAGACGTTAATTAAGCCAATAAGGGATACAGCATCGTCAAATAGCTATCTAAAACACACACATAGTATAATAGTATGTGAGTTAATTCGCATCAGATTTTAGTACGATATTTATTTTCACCTTACAATAATTGTACAAGCTTCGTGAGTCTCGATAATGTGTGTCGGGGAGGAACGGTAGGGGAAGGGGAAAGAAAGGAATGGCGATGGGGAGGGGAAGGGAAGAGAATGGTAAAGGTAACGAGGAGGGGAAGTGAGGAGAATGGAATTGGAATGGGTAAGGAATGGAAAGGGGAATGGGAATGGACTTGGAAGGGGAATGGAATGAAAAGAAAAGGAATGAAGATAGAAGTCCGCAGCTCGTGCTCCTGCCCTCAAGAGGGACTAATAGATTTTGTTAGTATTTTATTTGTGATCTTAGTAAAATTGCTTCTCCTCTTATACATGATTAATAAAGACTATGCAAGTAAAATAATATATATATTTTTTTGCAATGCCACCAGGTTGTCATTTGAAACTTCTGGTCTGTCAGTCGTGTTCTAAATTTGGTTTTTACTATTTTTCATTGTTGAAAATAATTTTTCACAAACGTAAGTTGTAGCGAACATGGCTTTAACGAGCAAGCGAAAGAACGAAGCTTGGATATTTATTATTTGGCAAAGATTTGAAAAGTTCAACATTTGTAAAGTCCTTACATCTAGCTTTCATTTAACATCACATTGTAAAACTGTGAGTTTATATTGAAGATCTACCCGCATTATTCGTACATCTGCTGAAAAAGAATCGACGTACAGAGATAATAATAATAATAATAATAATAATAATAATAATAATAATAATAATAACAATAATAATAATAACACAACCTTCTAATATATCATGAGTAACATATAGTAGGCCTATAATGCCGTTTTGTGTTATACAACCGTTTTCCTCGTAATACTTGTGAACAAATCATACATTTAATATTCTCATCATATTGGCAGCAAAAAAAATGCGTCCTCCCATCCTACTTTGAAACTTTCGTTTTTGTGGAGGTATATGGTTTCGAGAGAGACATTGCGACGATACGCCACTTGCAGGTCAGAGACAAATACAAATGGAACGGAGTGTGACTCCAGTGAGTAAGAGGATGGGGGTTGGGAAAAGTAGGAAGCAAGAGAAATGCACAGCTATCATTGCGAGCCACAATGTGCTCGTGAGTCACATTTTCGCCACGGCTGCTCTACGGCATGGAATATCGTGCATTGCCTAAGCCCTCCTGCGCTACATATTGCCCTGCGGCCGCCTCCGAACTTCAATAGAGGCTATAGTACCCATATTTGCCTTTCCGCTCAGACATCACTGCGGTTCCTCAACTCCAGACCCCTCGAGGTACCATGAGTCCCAGAGCAGAACCCACGGTACATAGCACCACCACCAGCAACTAGTGACCACATATGTTATCATAGGCTCCAAGTTCCATGACGGTCCGCAGCCGACTCTACGTCGTTGCAAGCTCGAAATAGGGAAAGAAAAGATGATGAAAGAGGGGAGGGGAAGTGTAATTAAGATGGTGAAATGAGTCCGAAGTTCAACGTTGAGTGTAGTCCAAGAATTCTGCTCCAAATGATAGAGGGAAAATCTACGAAGAGATCTCAACCACATAACTTGACGTAAAGAAATGACCGCACATGAATAAGAGTTCACGTTCCTAAATAATCGTAATTGTTATTGCTGGTGACTAGAATTGAATTTTTGTAAGATCGCATCTTTGATGAAAGAATTCAAGTAAGTACATTGTTGAAATTACCATGGTCAAAGTAATGAATGGCTGGGAAAATGGAAGTAGGCCTACTTCTGAGAAGTTAATATCTCCAATCTGTTTGTAATGTATTATGTTATTCACTTATACACACACACAGAGTGTTTCCGGGCTGGTGTTACTAACTGTAAGGGATGATGGGGAAGGGCACATGTATCAATTTGAGATAAGGAACCATGGTCCGCAAATGATTGAGTCGAAAGTTATAATAAAAAATAATTGTGTGGAAATGGAATTGTAATTTGGCACCATGTGTCCTCCTTCCCTTAAACTTTGGAACAGTCGTGGAAAGATGGTATGGACCGGATGTCTCCTAGGTGGGTACTTGGTCCGATAAATTCTGTGAGCTTGTCTACTGTTCCCATTGGCTCATCCGTATTCGAAAATCAGGTCTGCATTTTCCGCTCTCGTGTACTCCTCCATTTCACTAGGACTGATCGATTGGACACTGCAACTTGCACACATACACTGCTGTCTACAGACGTGCATATCAGTACCGACCATGTCCGTTACACATTACGCTATCTGCATTGCTTTAGTGTAGTTTCCTGTCCCCACCCCTCAGACATCGCACTGAACGGAATACTGTAAGTCAACCGTGGCGAAAACGTCATCGTGCGCCGAGCCACTGTGTAACCTGCAACGTGCATAGCACCTATGGAGGGAGGCGGACACCCGAAGGGGAAGTGAAGCAACTGTCTGACTTATTAACGGATTTTCATTTTCCTTACGTCAAGCACTTAAATACAATTTTATACAGTATAAAACTACAAACTAATGTTTAGTACGTGTAGCGAAGAAAGAAATGAAGAATGAAACATAGGACACATTACCACAACTTAAAATTAACTGTCTTCAGAATGTCTCTGCGACAAAGTTTCAAAATCAGGAATGATACCACTTAAGCTTACTGCCAGTCGTAGTTGTCAGTCGTGATCTAAATTTGGTTTTTAATATTTTCATTGTTGAAAATAATTTTTCAAAAATGAAAGTTGTAGCGAACATGGCTGCAAAAGAGAAAGCGAAAGAACGAAGCATCGGATATTTATTTTTGGCAAAGATTTGAAAAGTTCAACATTTGTCAAGTCCTTACATTTAGCTTTCATTTAACATCATATTGTAAATCTGTGAGTTTAAATTGAAGATCTAACCGCATTATTCGTACATCTGCTGAAAAAGGATCGATATACAGAGATAATAATAGTAATAATATAATAATAATAATAATAATAATAATAATAATAATAATAATAATAATAATAACAATAACAACAACACAACATTTTAACGCTTCATTAGTAACACGTAGTATAATGCCGTTTTATGTTATACCACCGTTTTCTCGTAATACTTGTGAACAAATCGTACTTTTAATATTCTAATTCATATTGGCAGCAAAAAAAAAATGCGTCCTCCCATCCTACTCGAAACTTTCGTTTTTGTAGATGTACATGTATTCGAGAGAGACATTGCGACGATACGCCACTCGCAGATCAGAGACAAATACAAATGGAACGGAGTTTGACTCCAGTGAGTGAGAGGGTGGGGGTTGTGGGAGGTAGGAAGCACAGCT
The DNA here is from genome assembly GCA_025594305.2 of Periplaneta americana. NCBI lineage: Eukaryota > Metazoa > Arthropoda > Insecta > Blattodea > Blattidae > Periplaneta > Periplaneta americana. Next base: position 77,847,338 of record JAJSOF020000021.1, read on the forward strand.
ATCATTGCGAGCCACAATGTGCTCGTGAGTCGCATTTTCGCCACCGCTGCTGTAAGTAGACAACGTCAGATGAATACAGTATGTGTAAGATATACAGATAAATGCACATAAATAAGGTGTACAGAGAAATATATATTTTTTTTAATTTCTACACAATTATTTTTGCTTATAACTTTCGACTCGGTCATTTCCGGACCAAGGATCCTTATCTCAAATTGATACATATGCCCTTCCTCATCATCTCTGAAAGTTAGTAACATTAGCCCGGAAACACTCTGTATATGTTGATATTCTTACAAATGACTAGTTGGTTATTATTATTATTAGTATAAATATTTTTAATTATCGTCTTAAAACGTCCATATTCGACGTACTGTACAAGGAAAGAAAAACTATAATATTTAGGCATGAATGGTGTTTCTGTGAACTCCGAGGAAACAAAAAATATTGTAACTTTCCAACATAGTCCATGGGCTAGTATATTACAGTAAATCTTGATGTCATTCGACATAATTAGATTACATCCACAGGATGTGTTCACTTCAAACGCGATAAAATAACAAAACTGCCTGTATGAATCGAAGGGATGCTATAAACAGCATTCATGATTTCTTTAAAATGGAAGGATGTTTACATTATTTTGAATGTTATATGATGTCAATATTAAGTGGTCATGGTCAGAGCATGGTATCTCACCAACGCGTGTAGACTATCAATATGTTGTTGTTGTTGTTGTTTAATCAACAGTCCGAAGACAGGCCTGAACTCACAAGTGATACCAAGAAGGCACTACTTATGAGACAACTAGCCCTGGAGATGATGAGATAGGGTGGCCAGTTTCTTTCTCCCTCCATTGCATAGTCGACCTGGTTGGCGAGTTGGTATAGCGCTGGCCTTCTATGCCCAAGGTTGCGGGTTCGATCCCGGGCTAGATCGATGGCATTTAAGTGTGCTTAAATGCGACAGGCTCATGTCAGTAGATTTACTGGCATGTAAAAGAACTCGTGCGGGACAAAATTCCGGCACATCCGGCGACGCTGATATAACCTCTGCAGTTGCGAGCGTCGTTAAATAAAACATAACATTTAACATCCAGTGCGTACATCGCCGACTAGCTACATATTACACTAGTCAGACTTCAGATGCAGACAAACAATATTGTTCTTCCTTTGACACATATCGTCAAGTGAGATGTACTGCCTGATAATATGTAGATGTACATATCAGCTAGAACCTCAATCAGAGGACATATCAACATGAATACACAGAAATAAATCAGAAAACAGTGAAAATAGTGAACATGTAAAGATGGGAGTGGAAAAGAAAAATAAGGAACATATGATTTTGTTGTCGATGTATCGAAACTAAGAAGTTTAATATCTGCAGTATATAAAACGCACTTCACACTTTTACTACGTTTTCATGGGGTATTCAAATTGATCTGAGTACGATTATCGTATTGAAAATTTCATGAAAATAGGGATTCATAAGATCACTCTCAAGGTCTATACACCTAAAAAGTTGGATCGAATTGACGGATCGTATTCAAATTTGCATGAAAATGTTTATCGTATTCAAAACTTTCTCAGTACGCTAAGAGCGTGATCGATCGTCACTTGTTTGATGTGTCAGCTGTTTTACAAACAGCGAGCTCGAAATTACGTATGTTGAAAAGACGTGTTGAAACATATAATATTTTGTATTTTCCTGAAAGCCATTATTACAAAATTCTTCATCAAGAGCCAGAATATTAAGTTTTCATGCGTTTTATTAAGAAAACTCAACAGTGTTAATAGCTAAGGGCAACAGAGTGACCAACACGATAACATATCGATGACATATTAACCAACATCATTACTTTAGAAACTTCAGCTTCAGTATTCTGATTGTTTTCAAAACTTATCGAAAATTGCATGAAAACAGGAATCGGTATTCAGTACGGTAATTGTATTGAAATCGATCTGGATACTCCATGAAAACGTAGCAAATGTTACATACCGGTACTTCAGTTGTCACGTTGACCAATTATTCTTACAGGTACCGTTCTGAACATGTAGAAGATGAACAATATTCTGTAAGTAAAGTTTAAATTCAAATTGTATAGGATATAGTTATGAAAATATTGGATATTTTGGTTAAGAATAAGAAAATAAAATTATACTACAGATTTCAAGAAACTACGTATTTTATTTTGTTGCTTCATTTGAAGTATAGGCGTTTCACGAAAACATTTGGGATTTTCTTATAACCACTGTCAATTTATTTTACATTAAGAGTGCAGTTCTCTATTCATAGATCTGCGTAGGCCATACTATAAAACATTTGAAATCCTTTTATAAGTGTGTTTGCTTTTGTAACTTATTGGAATGTTGCCTTTATACACAGAGATGTCACAAAGTGGGCGTACTGCTCATGTATTACGACCAGGGTTGGGCGATTAAATTACCTGTACGTATTTTACTTGTAATTTACTTGTAAAATGCGTAATGTAGAAAACTGTTTTATCCACACATTTATTGATTCTGACAATCTAAACATCAATTACTTCATTCCTTTTAAGTTCTGATAACTAAAAATGTCTGTTGCAGCAGAAAAAAAATAAGTTTTTATATAGATTATAACATTTGTTCATACTTACTTTCATTCACTCTAATACTTAGAAAAATAGCAATGCTTTGCTTACTTACAGTTTGTTTGTTGGAAAAATCCTGTAACATCCCAACTTCTTTATTTTTTGGAGAGTTCATACATTTTATAAAACACAACTAATAGTGAATAAACGTAACATTTAGCAACTAATCTCACTTGTGAAATATATTTTGATAATTAAAATAAAATAAATGAAACTAAAGAGTTTTTATTGATTTCCCGAAACTTTTAGTTTTTGTCTCGTGTGAAGTTTTAAAAATAAAGGAGTCTATTATAAAGGCCTTTTTATAGTATAACAGTTAAAAGAAAATATTATGATTTGAACATAATATCTCATTAAATGTAATAATTTTCCAAATATTATGTGGTTAATGACTAATCATCAAAGAGTTGGGAAGCATGGCTGAATAGACATTTTGTATGCCAGAACATTAATGAAATTATTTTTTCAGTCTTCGCTTCCAATGACATTACTATCTTTGTTGGTCTTAGGCCATGTTTACAATTCTGTATAGAAACCTTTCACTTCATCTGGTATGTATTGCAAAATCTTCTCAAGGTCTCCATTTGTTAACATTAATTGGTAGCATCGAGTTATAGGTTAGATTTGTTGGCAGTTCAAACGGTAAATTTTTATTACAAACTGAACAAAGCATAACTAAAAATAAAAATTCTTGGAGGTTTTTTTTTTACGTATTTCGCATGTGTACAATTCTGTATAGAAACCTTTCACTTCATCTGGTATGTATTGCAAAACCTTCTCAAGGTCTCCATTTGTTAACATTAATTGGTAGCATCGAGTTATAGGTTAGATTTGTTGGCAGTTCAAACGGTAAATTTTATTACAAACTGAACAAAGAATAACTAAAAATAAAAATTCTTGGAGGTTCTTTTTACGTATTTCACATGTGTACAATTCTGTATAGAAACCTTTCACTTCATCTGGTATGTATTGCAAAACCTTCTCAAGGTCTCCATTTGTTAACATTAATTGGTAGCATCGAGTTATAGGTTAGATTTGTTGGCAGTTCAAACGGTAAATTTTTATTACAAACTGAACAAAGAATAACTAAAAATAAAAATTCTTGGAGGTTTTTTTTTACGTATTTCACATGTGTACAATTCTGTATAGAAACCTTTCACTTCATCTGGTATGTATTGCAAAACCTTCTCAAGGTCTCCATTTGTTAACATTAATTGGTAGCATCGAGTTATAGGTTAGATTTGTTGGCAGTTCAAACGGTAAATTTTTATTACAAACTGAACAAAGAATAACTAAAAATAAAAATTCTTGGAGGTTTTTTTTTACGTATTTCACATGTGTACAATTCTGTATAGAAACCTTTCACTTCATCTGGTATGTATTGCAAAACCTTCTCAAGGTCTCCATTTGTTAACATTAATTGGTAGCATCGAGTTATAGGTTAGATTTGTTGGCAGTTCAAACGGTAAATTTTTATTACAAACTGAACAAAGAATAACTAAAAATAAAAATTCTTGGAGGTTTTTTTTTACGTATTTCACATGTGTACAATTCTGTATAGAAACCTTTCACTTCATCTGGTATGTATTGCAAAACCTTCTCAAGGTCTCCATTTGTTAACATTAATTGGTAGCATCGAGTTATAGGTTAGATTTGTTGGCAGTTCAAACGGTAAATTTTTATTACAAACTGAACAAAGAATAACTAAAAATAAAAATTCTTGGAGGTTTTTTTTTTACGTATTTCACATTTATTATGTTAGAGAGAGAGAGAGAGATAGAGAGGGAGGGAGAGAAATAACTCGTCCGGGCTTAATTATTTACGCGTATTTTACTGTAAGTAACTTTTTTTACGCGGAAAGGCGCAACCCTGATTACGACACTACGAAGCGTATGGTTGATTGATGGATTGATTGATTGATTGGTTGATCGATCGATTTATTGACTGATTGATCGGTTGATTGATTGATTGACTGAATGATTGATTGATTGGTTGATATGGACATGTACCTGATAGTTGAACGATCCAAGACATCGGTATGAAGAACTTTATTTTCATAGTACAGCTCAATTCTACGCCATGTCTTGCAGATGTTTTGCAGAGACTATTGCACTTTTACTACGTCACACTATTTTTGACCAATAAAACGGTACGAAAGGACGTCTTTCAACCAATCATGGCTGCCTATCGCACAATTGTATCGCGTCCCTAGCATTTGTTTAAGTATATCGCTTCCTTAGCATTTGTTTGTTTTTATCATTATCCTAGCATTTGTTTCTTTGTTTGCCAAAATTTCAAACTCCACTAGTCTGGACGTCAGAAAACAGAAAATTACAAACCACTCCACTCGATGCACAGCACTTTGAAAAAGACTCGCATTGGCATTCAAGAACAAGAATTAATAAAGATCACTAAAACCCTATTTACAAATAAATGAAGAGCACCATTCGGAAATCCTGAATAAGTTGAGGAATACACCATGTGCATCAACGAGTTTCACTTTTACCCACACGTCCCATATAACATCAACTGAATCACCAACCACTAAAACATTCAAATTTAAAAATTGTACCTTCAATAATTGTTCCTTTTAAAATTATTCATGTTTATTTTTTATTTCATCGTCCTTAATTAAAACTTTTCTTGTTTATTTCATCCTCCCTAATTAAAACTTTTCTAACACTTGTCTATATTATTTAGGTTATGTTGTAACTTTTGATATATGATATTATAGATAGTCACGTATCAGAGATTGTTTAATATTAAGATTTATTGAAAATCATCTGTCAAGTGACGTTCATTACTGGGATCCGGATAATTGAAGTGGAATGTAACTGTTTTAATACAAATGAAACAGAATCAAAAAGCCTTCTTGACTATAACCGTCCACAGAGTTCAATGAAGATTCCATAGTTGGCACAACTGATAAGAAAGCAGCTAATTATGACACACTACTGCCATCTAGCGTAATATTTGTAATGCTGAGATGGTACAATAATACATTTGAAGGGTTGACCTGGTTGGCACGTTGGTATAGCGCTGCCTTCTATGCCCAAGGTTGCGGGTTCGATTCCGGGCCAGGTCGATGGCATTTAAGTGTGCTTAAATGCGACAGCCTAATGTCAGTAGATTTACTGGCATGTAAAAGAACTCCTGCGGGACAAAATTCCGGCACATCCGGCGACGCTGATATAACCTCTGCAGTTGCGAGCGTCGTTAAATAAAACATACATTTGAAGACAGTTGTATTTTCGTAAATCATTTAATATTTTATTATATTGGATTACTTCGTTACTTCTAATCTTTATAATATACTTTCTTCTAATCGTGTAATAGTCAATTAAATCCCACTCGAGTTTTGATTTTCTCTAAATAAATCAAAACCTGTAGTGAGATTACTGTTGATAATCAAGAGTCACTTCGTTGAAGGCATTTTCCACAGCTGCTCGTAATTGTGTCATTGTGTTATAGAAGTGATTTCGCACTATGTCATTGATGAACCCCCAGAGAACGTTTTAAGAAGCCGCTTTGCGCGCATCCATATCAGCATCGTATAACTCATTGACGCGGAATGGACGGAAATGCTTGAGCTTTATATCAAATTTAGTTTCATCATGGTCGAACGAGGAACGCCAAGTTCTGCAGATCTTTTCCGAGTGGATTTCAGGGCAGACCTTTACACTGATGTCTTAACAGTGTGGCATGTTTCCCTCCTTGTCGGCTTTCCACTTCTGGAACAGTCTTTTACATTACCCGCTATGAATGCACGTTTTTCCCACCCCAACATTATTGTTTTCCTTGGTGGTTCTACGCCAAAGCGGTTACGAAATTTCATCTTCACTGATTCCACGATTGTTCCCGATATGACGTCTTTCATAGCCAAACCGCAATCACTAATCTTTGTTCGATGGTAAACGGTCAGCCATGTTTGTTTATAACTGCACGGTTACCATGGTACCAATGTAAACATGGAGATACCAACATTCATATTAAACATTGACAAAGTTAGTGAAATAGGAATACATAAGGGGTACGCGCACTTTGTGACCTCATTGTAGATCTTAGGACTTTCCGAGACAAATAAGAAAATTAACTTTAACTTAGAGCTTTATCAATCATTAAAGTTAAACGTAGGATCAAAGTAGTACCATAATTATTATTTCAGCTCCTATTTAAGATCGTACGAACTAAGTAAGTATTTGAGATCACTACAAAGGAAAGCAATAAAAGGATTTTATATTTATTTACTCAAAAAGACATACAGCAACAAACTTAAGCACTTTAGACCTGGCCTATGACACCATAGTAATGTTCTCACTTTAATATTTTGTAACTGTTTACCTGTTTTCTGTTTTTATGTATGAAACTTCTTAAAAGCCACTGCTATTCAACTTCGACCTATTTTTCAGTACCAAACTTTTCTGTGGAAACGTAGTATCATTAATTCGTGGTAAAAGAACGAACGATAGAATGCATATAAAATAATCTATAAGTGAAAGAAATTTATGAGACGGAAGGAATGTAAATCAATACTCTGGGAATTGTTTCATTCTTAAGAGACTCATGACACATTGGAAAAGTGATTGGCTTTGACAATAGATGTTCTTTCTTATCTAACTCAATAATTACTGCAAATCTCTTCTGCCATTCCCTTTTGTATTTTCAGATAATACGTTACTAAATATTCATTAAATTAATTATTCTAAGCACTTCCAATATCTTATATTTCATATATTTAAATAAATTTCAATTAAAATGTATTGTCTGTATTAGGCCTGATCATGTTTTCATAATAAGGATAAACCTCCAAATATGGCCCCGGCTCCAAATATAGCCCCTCTTTATATCTTCGGTAACCGTTGGGACTACTACAGTTGGATACATTAACTATTATTATTGCGTTGCAGTGGTCTTAATAACCTGTTTACATTTTCGGGATAAAGATGAGTCTTTATATTTATCGTACTAATAATTACACTATATTTATAAAAAGTCATTGTTTAAAGTAACTACTTGTTCTGTGTGACGGTTTATTATAGCACTTTAACATATCTAGGCTTCAGTGTATATAAACCATAGTGGTGAACACAGTGCACCGCTATATTGAAAATAGAGAAGTAGCCAAATACCGCCCCTTTCATGAACTCAAATATGGCCCAGGGGCGAAATTGAGACCCTATTACTTAATGTTCATTTAACATGATGGTTTCCTTTATTTCAGATGTCAAAAAAAAAGTCATGGGATAAAAATAAAATTATGAATGCAATTAACGCCGTAAACAATGATGAAGTTGATAAGTGCCTAGAATGCACATTAAAACTGCGTTGTTATCCATTATCAAATCGGGTCTCTGATAGGCCGGAGTTACGCGAGAGCAGCAACAATGACAACCACTATAAATGGTTTTCTTGCATATTCCAACTGAATGAAAACATTTTTACGGATGCCGATTTCCTGAAGGAGAGGCCTGAAAGTCAGCTATTACAAAACAAATTAATGCAGGAAACTTTAAATGCAAACGAAAACCCTCTCAATCAATCAACACCGATGAACAGTAGGATAATGATGTCTACGTCTCAACAGATGACGATATTAACCATCCGAGAAAGAGTCGCGGGCTAAGTCACGTAAGTTCAAATTAAGTCTAATAAGCAAAGCTCACAAACAACATTTGTATTCAAACTTTGTTTTATTGACCTAAAGCCTACACTTTCAAATTGCTTTCTTTGTTCATTCAACTGGCAAGTTATGTTTTTTGGCAATATCTTCTACTCTACGAGGAACTGTTTTGCCCTTTTCGCTAGTTCATGCGAAACTAGCTACTCTTGCTGCTTCATTGTCTGATCACTGTTTTTTTAATATTCTGTTGAGGTAATAGTCCACGTTACATTGGTTCAAATTTATCGTAACTTCCCTGTAAATTCTGAAAATTTTGAAAAGTGTTTGATTTCATTATGCCTGCGAATATTATATTCTTTAAAGACAGCAACTTATTCGTTATAAATCAGAGATAATTACTTTATTTTCAATTTTAATCATAAAATATTCCAAACTCCATTGTTGTGTAAACACAGAACATTCACTGTCCATTTTCTCTTTTTTTATTTCTCTGCCATAATTAAAGTTAAGTTACTCTGTAAGAACTACTAGTAAATGCTTGTAGACTAACTCAGAATGCTAATACTATTCTTAACTGGATAATAGGCCTAATTTACCACTCCACATTTCCAATGCTCTGTAATGTGCGAGTGTGTACCGAAAGAAGTCGCTGTTGTGAGCTAACTGCGGTGCAATCTCTGATTGCTCTGTTATCACAGTTCGCGCTTGGGCTGGACAACCCACGGTCGCCTGGCGGCTGAACGCTTGCAACCAGTAGCCTGTATTGTAGCAACATCATTGTTACTACATTATATGAGCAATTTGTTTAAGAATCTGAGCCTCTGATTTGATTTCATCGATCGAAATTCGTGAATAAATTAATCTTCTTTTATTGACTTTTATTTTTCCTTCAAGTTAGTAAATGGGCCGAACAAAAGTAGTTCGCGGGCCTCATCCGGCCCGCGGGCCGTAGTTTGCCAAGCCCTGTTCTAGAGAGCGATAATGACGACGACGAAGATGATGATGCTACGTGATCTGCTTGCCACAAGCTATATTCTAAAGTTAAAAAAGGAGGAAATTGGATTAGATGTAGGAACACTTTCAAATGGACTGATAAATTGTGCAATGCGAAACTCCCGAAGAAAAAAGCATTCATACGCAAAATTTGTGTGAGCTAAATTACTAACTTTGATTGTGTTCATTTAATATGTTTTATTTTTCAACGAAAATAATAAAATTATTCTTCAAATAAACGCGCTGAAAAAATAAATTTGTTTCATTATAAATAAATAATATTAATGGGGCCATATTTGGAGCTACTCATTACACGGCCGGAAATTATATTGATTACAAAAACTTGCTTAATTTGCTACTTTACACCAATTAACAAATATAATTTTAGTTTTCTATAATACTGGAATTAATGTGCAAAAATAATGAGTAATTTTTTAAATTTACAAAAACTTTAATTTTTTCACTATATGCAAAAAATGAAAAGGAGGCCACAACTGGCGACCTTCCCTTAGTAAATATTTGTAAATAAAGAGACATGAGTTTTCGTATTGTTTCTGTTGTTACTACAGGATAGGCCAATATCATTGTGAGCAAAACTTCAAATTATTAGCCATTTCCCACTATATCATGTGTCTACTTAAAATATTACGTTAGTAACATCACGGAACTACAATTTTTAAAGATGTATGAATTCCTTCAGAATTTCTTATTCAGATAGTTAAATTTTCCAATATATCATACTTTCATATTATGATAAACATTTCCACTTGTACTTTCAAATCACTCATAAATTATTTAATTATGAAATATCTTTTGGAAATTATTGCTCAGTTGAGTTACCATTTTGTAATATATTACGAAGAAATTTCTTTACCCGAAGAAAACATAACACTAATACTCTTGGTTTGGCTTTTACGTGGGCTGGACAGGGACGCATCCGTTCACTTAGGCACGGTTTGGCCCATTGTACGCCCTAATATGCGATGATTGTCCAAGCCCGATAGGTGGCCTGAGTGACACTCATGAATGCGATGCTGATAGGTGGTCCGTCCTGCCTAAGCCCCAGGGACCCGGAGCCCGAAGCCCTTCCTATATCAGCATCGGAAACCCATACTATCTTCAAGATTTCGCCCCAGCCTACTTGTACTATTTCGGATGATATCTGAAATGAGGGGGAGGTAGAGAGTGTTGGTCGACTGATAGAGGGAAACGGGATTTCTCGAGAAAAACCCTCAGCAACGTTTGATTTTCCCATTACAGATTCTATCATGACTTGACCGGGGATCGAACCCGGGCCTCCTCGATGGAAGACCAGCGCGCTAGCATTGTAAGCACAGACACGACAACACGAATCCAATACACTTTATTTATTTTCCAAGTTTACATTAATATAGTTGAGCATAATTCGTGTAGCAGCCTGTTATGACGTTATGTGATTTAATGCGGATATTTTTCGGAGAATTATCACAATTGGTGTGATAAATTGAAACACAGTCCATCTATTATTTCCGAAGTAAGCTCCATACTAAAATATAAAGATTAGTATGTGCGTAAAATCTACCTTCTAGAGAAAATGTGTGTACAGTAATTTATGTTTATATGCTTAGCTTCATGTAGAATACTATAACATCAAAATAAAAGCTGCGACTGTATATTTTATGGTAAGAAATTAAAATGCTTTTATTTAGTTCTTTGTGATATTGCCAAAGTTAGAATTTATGAAACAGTTATATTATTGGTTGTTCTGTATGGTTGTGAAACTTGGACTATCACTTTGAGAGAGGAACAGAGATTAAGGGTGTTTGAGAATAAGGTTCTTAGGAAAATATTTGTGGCTAAGAGTGATGAATTTACAAGATAATGGAAAAAGTTACACAACGCAGAACTGCACGCATTGTATTCTTCACCTGAAATAATTAGGAACATTAAATCCAGAAATCTAGACGTTTGAGATGGGCAGGGCATGTAGCACGTATGGGCGAATCCAGAAATACGTATGTAGAGTTTTAGTTGGGAGACCGGAGGGAAAAAGACCGTTGGGGAGGCCGAGACGTAGATGGGAGGATAATATTAAAATGGATTTGAGGGAGGTGGAATATGATGATAGAGACTGGATTAATCTTGCACAGGATAAGGACCAATGGCGGGCTTATGTGAGCGCGACAATGAACCTGCGGGTTCCTTAAAAGCCATTTGTAAGTAAGTAAGTAAGTATGATATTGCCACCTAAACGTTTTGAATAACACTAATATTTCGAAGTACGTAATATATTGCAATTATATATATTGTTAAAAGATTTGTAATAGAACATATTAGCATTACTATGGAAGTATGAAATATTTGATGTATGGAATACAACAAATATACAGTATAGCCTTAGAGAAGCGCCATATTTCTATATGCCTTATTTAGACGGCGCAAATTTATTATTATACGAGTACATATGATTTCACGTACCACTGCTTTAAACTTTAGTCTTCAATCTGGCAGAAATGTAAGACAATCTGAAATGGGGAAAAATTGAGTGTATCCGTCTGTGAACTAATTAACGATTATAACTCGATTACAAGCAAAAGTTACTTTGTACTGCAATCAGGCCAAGACAAAATATTCTCATTACGAGCTATATAACTTTAAATTACTTTTAACCCGTTTCAGTAAGAGGCGTAGTACCAATAATTTTGATATACTTTTCATTAAAATATTTAATTTAAAATAATTGGTGTTTTCTGTACAAAATTCTTTATTGTGTCGTCTATGATATTCTTCATTCTAGAGAAAAGGAACTTGTAGATAAAAGACATGGAAGGGAATAAGAGTATTCAATTTGCGAAAGCATCGTTTACTGGTACAATTATTATTTATCAATTCTCAATTTATGTTTTCATATCAGTGGGGAATATGAGCCTCAATTGTATGAGTGTTTGAACTCTCAGGTGTATATAATATGAAAACTAAAATTTCAATTAAAATTGTTGATAGATTTCCCTGGATTTAAGATGTTTTATTTACATTTATTTGGAATCTGCTGAATGACTGATTTCTTAACAGTGTTTCAGTACATGTGAAATGTATAACAGCATTGTTTTTACTTGATTCAAGAACTTTAAGCATTTGCCTCATTTTTGTCTTTCATTGTGAGAAGAAACATGAAGAAAGAGAGAGACTGGTTGATCATCTGAAATAAAACATAAGAAAACACATAATAATTTATTGAATGTGAAATGTTTGTTAAATTCGCTTATATAATTATCTTAAAATATTATTCGCTGTGGTGAAATATATATATCTCAGATGATAGACGACATTAAGATATATGGATCATATGTGGAGACCAAGAGGAAGGCAGAAAATAGGAAATATAGGAGAATGCTGGGTTTGCAGTGAAAGACCTGAACACTTATGTATGTGATGTATGTATGTATGTATGTATGTATGTATGTATCATACTTGTCATTCGTGGATTAAAATACGACCACGAATTTATTACGGACTACTGAGGAACCATAGGAACGTTACATTAGAAGAGAACACGCTATGAAGAAGTGTTTGTGGCTTACACGTTTCGTATAGGAATAATATCTTTGAATGAGAGCTTTATCTATACCAACATATCCACTATAATTAACTTGAACTAGCGTTTTTAAGACTTTGTAATGAATTCCTTGCTACCTTTTATAGTATCAGAGAATGAATTTAGCGATGCTAGGATACTGGGATTCAGAGAGCTTTTCATTGATTTCTTTGCCACAATTTGCATAATGTTTCTGGAAAGCAGATGGATTTTCATAAAAGAAACAGGACTTAGTTTCTACATCTTGATAACATAACTTTTAACACCGTATCACTTATCTATTATAAGACTTTCTTGTGTTAAATTCTGTCGTACCTGGTTTACATGTTTCGACCTATTATGGGTCATCCTCAGAACTGGTCGTTGTTGGTCTTGGCGCCTCTCGTTTTGTTTTCTGTGAGGGTGTGTTCGTGTGGTGTAATGTAGAGTCAAATAGTCTACATAGGACAGACAGGCAGATCATTTCAAACACGTTACAAAGAACACATCACAGCCATAACAAAATTACAAAACACCTCCACATATGCAGAACACATCACAAATGCTAACCACACCTACAAAGACATCAACACAGACATGGAAATACTACACATCCAACCAAAAAGTCAGAAACTAAACACACTAGAACAATATGAAATATACAGACACACAAAAACACACTCCAATGAAATTCTCAACACACAACTCAATTTCAGAACACACACACTCTTTGACTCTACATTACACCACACGAACACACCCTCACAGGAAAGAAAACAAGAGGCGCCAAGACCAACAACGACCAGTTCTGAGGATGACCCATAATAGGTCGAAACATGTAAACTAGGTACGATAGAATTTAACACAAGAAAGTCTTATAATACATATTCCGAAACTTAGTTTCTGTGTAGTTGCTGATAATTTACAGAGGAGAAACTATTTAGTATTCTTTTACCTAATTATTTGCGTTTCACATTTTTTCATACCGAGCAATAGTAATTCATTGACAGCGGGGGATTTTTGTGGATTATAAGCTTACGCTTATTAACACAGTCACCTGTTTCGAATTCTTGTAACAAGTCTTCGACTATGAGGTGTCCGAATGTTTGGTTTGTGCTTATTAAGAAAAATTATACTACTGCCTTCCTCATTGTATAATAGTGAATCCTATGTAGTATACAAAATGGCTATGTGTAACATAATAAACCAGTAGATAATTTAGAGTTTTAAAAGAATTTGTTATATAATTTCTTTATATTAGTTTCTCAATTTACATCCTTAAAATTGTAATGTCCTACTCGTAGGTCCTACATTCTTTATGATGAAATGTGTAATTTAAAATCTATGTATTTTAATTTAAGAAAGTAACACTTCATCTATATGGGTGTTTTGAGACTTATTTACCGAATTTTTAAATATCACTTATTTATTGTGCCTTGGCAATCATTTTAAGCAATGGAATTTGTTTCTCGACACAATTACAAATTGCCTTCTCTCCGTCAGGATGTTAGCTGGCGGAGCACTAAGGCCCAGTTGTATGAACACGGAATAAAGTGGTGGTGGTGGTGGTGGTGGTGGTGGTGGTGGTGGTGGTGGTGGTGGTGGTGGTGGTGGTGGTGGTTGTATAATACAAAACATTCTTACGCTCATCATAGTAACATTAGAGACTGGAACAAATTTTCCAGCAGTGAGGGTGAACTCCTCGTTGGATTTAGCTATGATAAACAGGATACATCGCTGATAAGGCAAGGGAGTCCCCACCCAGTCGGAGGCCCAAGCCGCATCCCTCACGCTCTCGTACTGAAACATTTAATGATTCAATTAGTTCATGTTAATGCAAAATATGGGATCGAATTTCCAGTCCTAAGGGTGAACTGCGAAATTTGCGTTAATACAAAACCCTGGTATGACACGGACTCTCCCAGGGACTGAGAGATGAAGAAGGGTTGCTCACTACCATTTTCTAGTATATATGATTGAAAAAGTTAATGAACTAAAGATACATTACAATACATTTTGGAGAAATATAATTTTAGAATTTTAATTTGTATTAAATATATTTGTAGAAAATAATATGTCTTATTTTTTATCTAAAAAACATCATCAGACCAATAACATCTGCAGACAACAAGAAGCCTGAATTCTAGAAATTTCTGAATGTTTGAAAAAATAGTAAACGATATATAAATTTAAAAAAATGATAGACTTCTAATAAAACTCAAAATGTTTAGTCATGCCCATAAAGCATTATCAGATACAATATTTATTCGTATTATTACTATAATTATATATATATATGTGTGTAACAAATAAAATGTAAAATCAATCAATTAAAATATTTGTATTTAAATAAGGTGATAAATCAAAATTCTCCAGGAATCTTTGTTGGTGACTATGATAATTTCTCCGCAGTTTGGTGTTGAATAATAAAAGTTTTTAATATGCCCCATGTAAATCTGAATATATTAACCCTGCTACCAAAAAGTAGTCGTCTACACATGTGGAGTAACGATCAGCGCGTCTGGCCGCGAAACCAGGTGGCCCTAGTTCGATTCCCGGTCGGGGCAATTTACCTGGTTGAGGTTTTTACCGGGGTTTTCCCTCAACCCAATACGAGCAAATGCTGGGTAACTTTCGGTGCTGGACCCCGGTCTCATTTCACCGGCATTATCACCTTCACCTAATTCAGGCGCTAAATAACCTAAGCTGTTGATAAAGCGTCGTAAAATAACCTACTAAAAAAAAAGTAGTCCCATGACTGACCAGCTTTCAGGAAGTACACTGTAATGGTTACTCAAGTCAGGAATACATGGTTCCTAAATACTCGTTCTTTTCTTCTCCAAGTTTAATATCTTCCTTTGCCTGGCCTATTGTTATTTCGAAATGAACTGTAGGATCGAGAACTACAGCTTTGTTTTTCTTTGGATAAATGGCTATAATATCAGTTCTTCTGATAGCTCCTATTGAAGAAGTGCATTGAACGTCGTAGACGTACCATTTTTTATCTCACAAAGCAGAAGCTAGGATTGATCGTACTTTATGATGGCTAGTGTTTCTTAGTAGTATTACTCTTACGGCAGAAGCCCAACACATGACAACGGGTTTCGTTCTTGTTATAATCACTATGACTGCAGCGGATTGTGTTAGGACATCTAACAGGGATTGCTTGAACCGCCATGATGTTAGAGGACATTTTCTGAGTGTTCGTCAATTCCGAAATTGATAAACCTTCCCCGTTATTGACCTAAAATTGCCTCTAGGATGATCTGCAAAAATCTGAACGCCTCTACCTTTTAATGTGTGCGTTTTCCATGTACTAAAATCTCCTTCTCTTTATATTTTTCTTATTTTTTTACCTGTTCATTTAGTGCTGTCATTGGCATCGGGTTTATAAGGTCTCTTACAGCATTAAAATATGCATCGTCAACTTGAAGTAATCTGTCAAATATGTTAAATTCTGGACGGCTGCCTCCCCTTAAGCTTGCATAAGTTCTAAACCGCGATATATTTATAATTTACTTTTGGTTGTCAACCTTTGACTTTTTTGGAAATACTCATTCTCTTATATTTTGTTCTCTTAGATCACAACTTGTTTTAGGAAACTGGGTGAAATATTATCTATATTTTAACTGTTGACCAATGATTATATACATAAATAAATAAGAACACCTATTTCATCTGTACTCGCAGATGTAGTATTTTTTTTTATCAGTAATACCAGAAGTACTGGTTATATTCATATAATTTCAATGAGCTTAGTGAATGTTTCTTGTCCTGTTAGTCAATTCGAGACCGACGGTTAATAAATAGTCTCAAGACTAGAAGCATGAGTTTAGAACGAAATAAAATTATCACATATCACTACGAATGGTATTCAGGTAGATAAACTCACGCGAACGTTTATCAGCCAATGAACGAGCTCATTTACGCTAGAGTGACCAGTGAGAATCGAATTACACTGATAATTAAAAGCATACTTACTTACTTACTAGCTTTTAAGGAACCCGGAGGTTCATTGCCGCCCTCACATAAGTCCGCCATTGGTCCCTATCCTGAGCAAGATTAATCCATTCTCTATCATCATATCCCACCTCCCTCAAATCCATTTTAATATTATCATCCCATCTACGTCTCGACCTTCCTAAAGGTCTTTTTCCCTCCGGCCTCCCAACTAACACTCTATATGCATTTCTAGATTCGCCCATACGTGTTACATGCCTTGCCCATCTCAAACGTCTGGATTTAATGTTCCTAATTATGTCAGGTGAAGAATAAAATTCGTGCAGTTCTGTGTTGTGTAACTTTCTCCATTCTCCTGTAACTTCATCCCTCTTAGCCCCAAATATTTTCCTAAGCACCTTAATCTCAAACACCCTTAATCTCTGTTCCTCTCTCCAAGTGAGAGTCCAAGTTTCACAACCATACAGAACAACCGGTAATATAACTGTTTTATAAATTCTAACTTTCAGATTTTTCGACAGCAGACTGAATGATAAAAATTTGTCATATTAAAAGCATGGTGTTAAAAATTAATAAATGATAATTTTTTTCTCTTACGTTCATTTGTTTCAATTGTAATATCGTCTCTGTTTCCATGTATCAGCAATCAAGCAATTACGTGAGACTCGCTGTCTCAACATGCAACAATAATTATTGCACAATTAATTAGTATAAGCAAAATATTTACAATAAAATTAAACATGTTGAAAAATTATAGATAAGCAATGATAAAAGAATTTAAAGTATAATTTCGTTATAACCTCAAATGATCAGATGTTTTTATTCCAACGAAAACTTCGGAAAAACCAACCAGGTAATCAGTCCAAACGGGAATTCAACACACATCCGAGCGTAATTCCGGATCAGCAGGCAAACGCGCTACCGCCTGAGCTACGCCGGTATCTTTAATCTGCTTCAGCTTACATTACGTTTACAATAACATTCATTATTCCTCTTCCTTCTTCAGTTTTAGAAAACTTCTTATTATAAACATAAATTACCTTTTAATATTTTCATTAAATTTGAAAATAGATAAGTTTGTGTGCACTGTCAGCTAATTCACTGAGTATATGCTGGAGTTAATAGTGACTATAAATCATATTAAAAAATTGCATTCTTACCTTTTCAGTTACGATTGTTCCAATGCTGCAATAACTAAAGACGAAACCTAGCAATATTAGGTAGTTAAGAAGGGCTTGTGATAGGTCAACATAATGTCCCAGATTCTGAAAGTAAAACAAATCTTCCTTAGCTGTAAGTGAAATATTTGAAATAAGAAATTAATTGTCAAAATATAATTATATTCATTGACTTTTACATGTAAAAATGCGAAAATGGCACATATGGCAAGGAGAGAAAGTTGTTAAGTTGTGTGAAAATGCGAGAAAAAAAAGTTGCCTGAAAGCATGTCGACATGGATTTGGTTCTAATAAACATAGCTTTATTATTATTATTATTATTATTATTATTATTATTATTATTATTATTATCTGTAGCTTGGAACTCGATTACAACTACAGACTCGGCTAAATTAGAAAATATACAAAGAAAATTATTTATATCTTTATGTTCATTCAGATTTCTGCCCATTAATTCCGGGTATAGTTATGAGCTAGATTATCTGTTCTTTTGTAAAGTCCTCAAAGGTGATATATCCTGTGACTCTTTCTTAAACAATATTACCTTACGTATTCCAACAAAAAGATATGAGAGGCCACTAACTTTTCTATATTAGAAATTCGAAATTTCTTTCACCAGTCTCCAGATGCATTAAAAATGCCAACCTGCATGGCTGCTAATTCGAGCCCTTCAATGTATAGACTTAGTTTGCTCTTGGCAACGATTTACCATTTATGTATCATTGTCTCATAGTATTCTTAGTTATTTATTTTATCCATTCATCGTTATTATTGTAATTAATTGTAATTGTATTTACGTGTAATAATTATTTTTGTATTATGTTTTTGTTATATTCTTTGTGCTGAACTTTAATTGGCCACTGGCTGTTCTACAGCACATTAAATATAAATATAAATAAAATAAATAAAATTATTTGCTTAATGATGGAGCTTTTGGCTATTAAATTAATCCAGCATAGTTTCAATCTAGTTCGTTATAAGACGGAAATATATATTTTAATATGAAATCCTTTTTTTTTTTCTTTCTTTTTTGTACCCTATCGTTACACAAAATGACATTGATGCACGTTTCTGAGAAACTAATTAAGACAGGATTATGAAATTTTCAGAGTATTATGATTAGTATTCTAGGAATTCCACAGTATGCTAATAGATATGTATTAGGCATACTCATGCAATTATTTTGAGGTAACTCAAAAAGTGTCTGATTTATGCCAATTATACTAGTTTAAAAATTTAAATTTTTCAACAACGAATTTCATTTGAGTCCTATTACCAAAATAATGGACATATTAAAAAGATATTGCATCGATTAACTCTACTTTCCTCTGAGAATAAGTGGTTAAAATTTCGTTACTATCAGAGTTATAGAAAATTAATGATGTGCAGAAATGTTATGTTGGGTAATGATATTCTAAATAAAAAAACCTTTAATATTAAAAAATATATATATTTCTGTCTTACAAGGAACTAGATCGAAACTATTTTGGGTTCATTCAGTAGCCATAGCTCCATCAGTCAGAAAAAGAAAAAAATTAAAAAACCTATGTTCATTAGAATCAAATTTATATCGAGATGCTTTCAGGCATTTTTTTTTTTTTTTTTCATTTTTCACACACCTTAACAACCATCTCTCCATTTTAATTATCACTACCAAAATTTTCAGAAATCACCTATAAAGCCCAGTTAAAGTAAGTATTAAACACAATCTTATGAATCATTATTACGAACTGCTTAGAATGTGAGCATTTAGTCTATTCTTGCAAAGCTCAAGACAGATAACATTCTACACAGGGGATTGGCAACTGAGAACTTTTGTGTATGTAAAATGATTACGTGGAGAAAATTGCAGTTATTGCCTAAACATTGTATATTTACAAATTGTAAACTTTATCTATTTGATATATAATTATTATTCGTTACTGATATTTTTATTGTCTGTCCTTTTGACATAGATAAATCGGTTTTTCTACCTTCCATCGTCAGTTTTTATTGTCTTCAGAATTAAGTATTAGTCCATTAAATACAAAACTTAAATTAATAACCAGTACTGTGCGTTGGACTTCTTTAAAGATATCTGACGTATATGTATCAGTAATTAATTACTAATTTATTTATTTATTTATTTATCGGTTAATAAATAAATAAATAAATGTATTAACAAATAAATATATTAATTAATTAATATGTAATAAATAAATAAATAAACTTCCTAAGATCCAAAACATTAATATATAGGCTATCTGTAGAGTTTGGATAAGGAAGGTAAGTCATAAAAATGAATTTGGAGATAAATTAAAGTTAAACTTTGGACCTTTATTGCAAATAATTTTCCACACAAATAAAACACATCAACTGCTAGTATTCTTTGATTTTTGCACAGTCATTTATTTGTATAATTTAACTTGTTTGTTCGTCTGGGAAGTAAATTTCACCTGCACAAAAATAACTTATCCCCTTTTACTCCAACTCCACAGATATAATAGACGAGTGCTTAAAACACTCCTTATTACCATGTAAACTTCCAATATTACTTAGTTTCACACTACCTGCGTAATAGTTTGTCTATGTAATGAAACACGTTATAACACTTTCAGTATGATGACGATGATAATTATATTGCAATGCTTTGACACTATAATAGTGGTAGTGGTTGTTTATAATAGTTGGTGGTGGTGGTGGTGGTGGTGGCGGCGGCTACGGGAGGGATTTTTATTAGAATGACCACTCTTTATCCTTTTACTAATATTATAAATACCGGTATTGAAATTACTAGCACTTAGTATACAAATTAGCATACATACGATAACAAGAGCGAAAGCAGCTCCACATTGACCAGTCAGCAGAAACAGAAAGGTACCACAAAGAAGTGTACTCATCGTGTTTTCCAACAGTCTTAAGTACCTGAAATATGATATCAAAGTAATGACGTCAATTTACCACCCTCTTATCAATACGAAATGAAGTAAATGCTTGTAGTAAGGACCGCACCCTATTGTGGCTTGATGGAGACGAATGCAGTTGTTGAGTTGTTCCTGGATTCCACTCTGTTCTCCAGCGGCCATCTTGCTATCCAAGATGGAATTCCTCGGTTTAATTTCCGACAGAAGGCCTCTTATTTTCTCCAGTTGTGTACATGCGATGCAAGAAAGTGATGCGTAGAGGTATGGAGGCCCGAACGTCAAACCCATCAAACGAAGAGTAGAAATTATCTAAAGATATTAACATAAATAAATTTTTAACAGTTGAATATTATACTTTTATACAGAGCTTTCATTTCAAAACTTCATAGTCAAAATAACTTATTTGAATTGAATTCAATTTAAACATAAAACACGTCAATTTACATATTGAGGGAGAAGTCTGAAACCAGGCCTAATTGCATTTTGATTTCACCCCCACCTCCAGCCTCCCCACTTTAGGAATTTCAAATGGTACCCCTATATTTTTATACTTACATATGAAAGAGCATTCAATTGTTTAAACACCTTATTCACTTATTTCGCATCTTTTGTTTCATACCGTTGCTTGGCAATTTCGATTGTTGTTACTGTTGATTAGAGTCGAGCTACAAAAACCATTGAGCATTTATTGTAATAGTTGTGTTCGTGTATTTAATTATTGTAAAATGGTGTATACCCGTCAAGAGAGAAAAGCAGAAGCTTATTACCATATTATAATTTCCTAATTATTTGTTTCATTTTATCAATATATGGACCTTAAATCCATTAAACTACCTGCAATATTTCATATTTAAGTTTTCATGACTAGCGAACCTTTTAATATATTTTATAATCATAATCTGACTAGAAAGTATTTCTGCTCCTTAATTAAGGGGGGGTAACCGGCGAGATTTTGGTCATTTTCAGTCAAAAATTGTATTTGCGTTTTCTTATGAAAAATTAATCAGCAATCTCTCATTTATCGATATTTTGAGCAAGTTTAAATGCTCTGCGGCGATCGAAAACATAAAAAGTACGCAATAGGCCTATACAAATGGCTGCACTCTTGGTGCTATGTTCTCACACTTTTTTTCAGCACACTTCGTCAGGTTCGAAGTTGATGATAGGAACACGAAATGTTTATTGCATGTTCTATATACTGAGGTTAACAATATAGCCAATGGGTTTCATGATTAAATGAATATTTTTTTAAATAAAAAATCATATATTTATAATGAAAGTGGAAAATCTTTATTTTTAGTATGCAGTGGTTATAAAATTTAGTCCCCATTTGTAGTAAAGATATAAGGAAACTAATGCTGATGTTTTCTAAATATGCATTGGTCTTACTTACTTACTTACTTACTTACTTACTTACTTACTTACTTACTTACTTACTTACTTACTTACTTACTTACTTACTTACTTACTTACTTACTTACTTACTTACTTACTTACTGGCTTTTAAGGAACCCGGAGGTTCATTGCCGCCCTCACATAAGCTCGCCATTGGTCCCTATCCTGAGCAATATTAATCCAGTCTCTATCATCATATCCCACCTCCCTCAAATCCATTTTAATATTATCTTCCCATCTACGTCTCGGCCTCCCTAAAGGTCTTTTTCCCTCCGGTGTCCCAACTAACAATGCATTGGTCTTGCAAAAAAAAAAAATTAATGAAACATTTTTACTGGAAAATTGAGTGACTCATTTCATTTTGAAATAGGGTAAACCATACAGTTATTGGCCACTTGAACTTTGATGTGTTATAATAAGACAGGAAGTGCAAATAATTAATTAATATTTTGCCAGATGGTAGCAGCATGTTTTCTTATTTGGTAGTTACTTTAATTTTCAACAACAGATAGCACTGTGTCATGAAAAAGATGTTTTTGCAAAACACACGTTCCCAGGCTTTGGTTTCTTGTGAAATTCTTAAGAACTGTGTTGTGGTTGAGTCGTAATAATTACTGTTTCTTTTAACTGGTATTCATTGTTATTCCAATTATGAGGTAAGTACATCTCTGTTTTCACTTCACACTTATGAAACGTAACCAAATACAATCCCTAAATTTTGAAAATTTACTGGCTAATAACTGTTTAATTATAACGCATTTTTCAGTTATTGGCTACCCCGGCCAATAACTGTAATTTTAAAATAATTTTAAAAAGCAATTATTTTCCTTCATTTAACTTATTAAATGCCACTATTTCACTAGTATTTTTATTTTGAGTCCATTAAATGTGTGCTTAGTTATTAGCCACGTGGCCAATAACTGTCTTAATGGGTGGCCAATAACTATTCTTGTTTATTTTATGCCCTAGTTAGGTTATTTTTAAGATTCCAAAATGGGCTGACTATAAGCCAAAGGCGATGAAGGTAACATTGAAAGAATTGGAAACTCACAGGACTTCACTTAGAGTCATTGCTAAAAAGACGGTGTTCCTAAGGCAACCCTAAAAATCAAAATAAAGAATGCTAAAACGGAAAGGTGATTTGAATCTTATAGCTTAGGAGGAAATTGATAATGAGTGTTCTAAAAATGTAATTTCATGTCGATCACTGGATGGGGGTTGTTTCCGATCTCTGAAAGACTTTGAATGACATCATGTGCGTCAGGAGTCACACGACAGCTGAGCTGTGGTGCGAGGTGACAGACCAGTAGTGAGTGATCTCATAGTCAGAGTGCACGGCGACTCACAGCAGAAATTCCCAAGAAAATCGAGCCTTTTTGGGAGGGTACATAACTCTTTCCGGTGCCAAGTACAGTTAAGTGAAATTAAAAGAAGCTTGTAATAAACGAGGTTTCGTTATTTCCAAGAAAGGCATCTTCTGTATACTTAATAAGATTGGTACAACTCGAATGGAATTAATTTGTATCATCTCGTGGGGTGCGGCGACTTGTGACGGGGAGTGGATTTGCTTGCTTTTTCCACTCTGGAATTAATCCCATCCGAGCTTTGTCAGTCTTATTAAGTACACATAAGATGTCTTTCTTGGAAATAATGAAACTACGTTTTTGCAGGCTCCTATGATTTTCATGTAACTGTACTTGGCATTGGAAAGAGTTGTTATGTACACCTCTCAAAAAGGCTCGATTTTCTTGGGCATTGCTACTGTGATACACCGTGCACTCTGATTATGAAATCACTCACTACTGATCTATCACCTCTCGCCACAATTCAGCTGTCGGTGTGATTCCTGACGCACATGACGTCATTCAAATTCGTTATCAGAGATCGGAAACAACCCTGTTCTCAATAAGAAGTTTTGGTTGACAATATTGACAATTACACCTATTATAAAATGCAAGAGATGAACCCCGGAATCTGACTCTCCATGACAATTATTTATATTTTGTACTTTTTGTTGGCTATTTAATAACACTGTATCAACCACTAGGTTATTCAGCGTCGATGTGATTGGTGATAGCGAGATGGTATTTGATTAGATGAGACCCAGGATTCGCCATAGTTTACCTCACATTCTCCTTACAGTTGGGGAAAACCTCGGAAAAAACTCAACCAAAATGATCATCTCAAACGGGAACGAACCCACGCCAGGGCACAAGTCTGGATCGGCAGGCAAGTGCCTCAGTCTACTGAACTACACCAGTAGCCGACTCTCCATGACAGTACTGTACATCAACAAGTGTGAATGCAGGTTGCAGTAGTCAACATTCTGGTTGTGGTGATATATGTAAGTGAGAGCCCAGTTAAGATGCTTGCCTGCCGATCTGGAGTTGCGTTCGGGCGAGGGTTCGATTTCTGGTTGGGTTTTTTCGGAGGTTTTCCCCAACTGTAAGGGAAATGTCAGGTAATCTATGGGGAATCCTCGGCCTCATCTCGCCAAATATCTCGCTATCACCAATCCCATCGACGCTAAATAACCTCGTAGTTAATAGAGCGTCGTTAAATAACGAAATAAAGAGAACATAAGTAAGAAAATATCTTCCATGCTCAAAAGAGTCAAGAATACATCAATGGGCAAGTCTCTGGTGTGGCCAGAGACACGTAAAAGAGAAGGCAAACATGATATAGAAAGATTGCCGTCTTCGATAATATCACAGACCTACGAGAATATGCACAGGAAGAAGCGCGAACAGAAAGTTGTCCAAGAAAAGAAAAAGAAAGAGAAAACGTGAAGTTGCGAAAGAAAGAAGAGAGAAAACACAAATGACAAAACGAAGACTTTTCAGAGAATTGCAAAATGAATCAAGTCCAATTTGTGACATTTCCAAGAAGCTTCCAGTGAAATTTGATGTGAAGATTGTAAAAAAGTATTTTATGCAAATTATGTTTCACTTAAACACAGACAACACATTCCTGAAAAAGATGGTGATATCTCCTATGTCACTCATTTTTATAAAGGAGAAGATTCACACAACAGTATGGACCCTAAGGGTAGTTCGGAGGATGATGATTTCCTTGAAGAACTTGATAAACTAGCAACATATAAATAAGGATCTATAGAGCAAAGAGACATGTGGATTTATATTTTACATAAAACTGTTATTAGGGCAGTGCAATGCATGTGTAAATAACTAATAGAAATAATAGCAACAGTTTAAAATAATATTTGCAGCCAAAACAAAAATAAATGTCTGTTATAGTTGATAATTGTGAAGTGGCCAATAACTGTCAAGAAGTGGCCAATAACTATAATTTCACACATATTAATTTTATTTGGTCAGTAGTATCACACAGTATTATTGAATCCATTTGTGTAACAGCGATTTGAATAAAGAAATAATTGACAATTACAGATGCACAAACAGTTCCTTCTTACAATATAATGCATTGAAATCCTCGACTTTCAAACATAAAACTTCCCTTAAGTGGCCAATAACTGTATGATTTACCCTATGTAAATTATTAAAATATTTGTATTATTAATTCAGAAACTAATATACTCACAGAAGTAAAACTTCACCACATCATAATCTATCACACCGTGATTATGTGTACAATAATCAAGGACGTAGCTTGAAAAAATGTAGAAAATAGAAATTTCATCCATCACCCCCCCCCCCACCTTAAGTTTCACGATCTGTTCTCATACTAATATGACTTCATTGTATAGGCTATTATATCACATATTCTCTTAATAACTCATCTACAAATGTGAGGCTGCCTGTGAAACCACATCTTAAGTCGGCATTTTTCAGTAGAGCAAAATAAAACAAATCAGGACAAAAAATCGATTTTAAGATCTCTTACATTATATCATAAACTACATATAAAATACAGCCCCAAGGATGCCAACGATAACAAAACATGTTATATTAGCGTCCAGTTTTGTAAGTTCAGCTTTACTGATGCTTATTATAATGCGAATTGCAGCTTAAAATTAATAAAACATGGTTCGATTTAAATTCACTTGTAATTCATAAAGATAAAACAATATTCCATTTTCTTTAAATAATAAAGGTAATAAACCAATTTCATTTACACTAAAAATTAAATGCATAATTTTGATTCCGATATAAATTGCAATTGTTCAGTCATTAATGAAGTTAATGAGGTTAAATACTTAGGTGTAATTATTGATAATCGTTTAAAATGGAATAATCATATTGATTATATTTGTAATAAATTACGTAAAACATTATAACACTTTGTTGTTCGAAGAAATATTTTGTCAATTAACTATTTACGTATGATTTATTTAGCATTGTTTCAATCTATACTTACGCCTATGCATTTTATTATAGGTTAGGATGGAACTTATAAATCCAACCTATATCCGTTAATTTTACTACAGAAAAAAGTATTAAAAATTTGTTTTAAAAAGCAGAAAGATTACCCAACTGAATTGTTGTTTAAACATTTCAAATTTTTCAACATGAAACAAATTTATTATTTTATTTTATTAAAATATTTTTACAGAAATCTTAAGAACTTTGAAAGGCATACACATAAATATAGAACTAAAAATATGACTTCTCTGCGTTTGTCTGAACACAAATGTAAAACCAATGCAGCTTTTTATCATAGCATGAGTCAAGATCCCAGATTATTAAACAAATTTTATTATAATATTATTTAACCACTAACCCTCTCCAAATGATGAAAAAAATTTGCATTGGATTTATAGTTTGCATAAACTTTTTAAACACTTTTTAATCTGTATTCACTCTCAATTTTAATTTTATTTTTGTCTGTATTGGAATCCCCTTCTGAACACGAGTCTTACTCATTCAGGAGTGGGCTAGTTTATCTTACATTGTATTAGCTTGTATTCATTTCAAACTTACAATAAAATAAGTAAAAGAAAAATGTAATTTACTCAAAATGCATATTTTAAAAGTAAAGTAAAATTGAATAAAAATAATGTAATTTTTTTTCGTAGAAACATAATTTTTTTGTTTAAAATGTTCAGCATTTTTTCCTCTTTCCAATACAGTAAAAAACAGAAAATTGATATTTGCCGACATAAGATGGAGTTTCATAGGCAGGCTTAGAAATATGCAAGGTTAAAATTAATTTGGAATTATGATCGAGGTAATGAATAGAAATATATATATATATATATATATATATATATATATATATATATATATATATTTCTATTCATTACCTCGATCATAATTCCAAATTAATTTTAACCTTGCATATTTCTAAGCCTGCCTATGAAACTCCATCTTATGTCGGCAAATATCAATTTTCTGTTTTTTACTGTATTGAAAGAGGAAAAATGCTGAACATTTTAAACAAAAATTATGTTTCTACGAAAAAAATTACATTATTTTATTCAATTTTTATATATATATATATATATATATATATATATATATATATATATATATATATATACATAAAGATTTACCTGAATGACCTGCATAATCTCATATGTTGGTGTGGCTGTGATGTCGTAATAAAACCAAGCATTGAACATCAATTCTCGAGATGTGAAGATTCGTATTGTGCATTGGATCAAGTGAATACATAGAGATCCAAGTGAAAAGTTCTTCATAATGTATTGCAAACGAGGAAGCAATCCAGCCATTGTCAGCGATCCAGTTTCCGAATCTCTTATTGGCAGATTCTCGTAAGTGAAAGATTCTGTGAGCCAGAAAAGCTTATTTAAATCTTTCAGATTGAGCCTAGAAGAAAATATGTTTGTTAAAATACTTAGGCCAATAGATTGATAAGCACGAAAGTTAAAATAAATATTTTTGTACGTAAATACATTAAAATTCAATTCTGTTGTATGTTCAAGTGTTTTTATGTTCATGAAACAAATATGGGTACCACTTAGCGAGAATAATCGCTGAAGAGTAATTCTTTATATAGATATAATAAATGTGAATACATCATTGCTCCAATTTATACGTTGCTTAGTGCAGTATTTCAGAAAGAGTAGGTTTGGGAAAATTTGAGTATATGCTCTGCGAGGTATTTGGATCTTACACAGTGCTGTAGATGTAAGAAAGATGTGGTTAAAATCCCAGAAATTTTCTATCACTTTGTACACTATGGAAATCTCAAACCATAATTGAATAGACTACTAATTTCTTGCCTGCTTTCATCCCACTCTTAGAACAAATTAAATTAAATTTTTAAATAGGCCTGTATATTTCTGTTTTACGTAACATATTCAGGATATTGTACTCGTGGAATTAATAAAGTGTCTATTACATTTTA
Organism: Periplaneta americana; assembly: GCA_025594305.2. Classification (NCBI taxonomy): domain Eukaryota; kingdom Metazoa; phylum Arthropoda; class Insecta; order Blattodea; family Blattidae; genus Periplaneta; species Periplaneta americana. The sequence goes on from JAJSOF020000021.1 coordinate 77,875,863, forward strand.
CCAAATTTCACTTACTTAATTATATGTAAACAAAGATGGTAAATAGGAAGTATTATTGTGATAACTCCAAGTGGAATGTTAGATAGGTATAGATACTTAATAGTAAAATTACTACATATAATCATTGAAACATCATCACATAAAGCAAAAAAGTCATTTCATCGAAAGTAAGAAATAATGTACGAATAAAATTTTAATACAAGACGAAATCATAGAATTAATGAAAACCTTCAGTTAAGTAGCATGAGGTACAGGCCTACATTATATTTTCAAAAATCACAAAAAATAAATAAATAAGGTGATAAGCTGTAAACGATATGTACAATTATTTTAAGTAAACTAAAAGATGAAAGAGTACAAATAATATTACGAAGCTATAATTATCCTAAGATTACTGTATGTGAGAATAAATAGGTTATTTCGCAGATCTGAAAAGAAGCTTAGTTTTCTTAGAAGATAATTTGAGAACGATTGCTGTCTTTAACCTAGTAGAAACGACTTGAAAAAATAAAATCAAGCTGACGAAGAAATATTAAATACAAGTGAAATAATTTCAGAACTAAAACACTGAAATGTACCGAAAAATTAATAATTTAGTATTACATATTTTCGAACAAATCTTTACAGTCCAAATATATAAAAACAATGCTGTTGACAAACCCAAATCTCAAAAGCAAATAACCTGAACTGACAAGTTAAATAACTTGTATCTTTATACGAGGGTGAGTCAAAAGTAACCTTAATAATTGTTTCATAATTGAATATGTACAATAAGACTACAAACACTTCATCACTTTTAACATAGTATAACAGGATTTGAAGGAGGTAGGATATGATGGTAGAGATTAATCTTGCACAGGATAGGGACAAATGGCGGGCTTATGTAAGGGCGGCAATGAACCTGCGGGTTACTTAAAAGCCATTTGTATAACAGGAACATTTGCATTGAACATAGTTGGGGCTATGTTGAAAAGTGATGAAGTGTTTGTAGTTTTATTGTACATATTCAATTAATAAAATAGTTATTAATGTTATTTTTGACTCTCCCTCGTAGTACAACAACCCTGAATTATTCAAATGATTTAACTGGCCATAATACAAAAATATGAACTTAATGGAAAGTATTGTTTTTATTTATTTCTGAATTTGGTACTGTTCTGTGCTTAAAAGCTATTCACGACTTTCTTTAATATAGGCCTACACAGTTAGTGAAAAATTGTATATCTGGGTGTGATTTATGGTGATTATTTTACCCTGATTTCAAGTGTTTAAAATGTTTTAATTACGGTGAATATTCCGTAAAAATAAGCAATTTCGCGAACATTTCGCACCCTAATGAAACTTAGAAAATAGTAAAAATATCAGTATAGAAGGAATGTCTTTGAAACTAACAGAAAACGTTTGCATGATCCGTTAAATTTATTATTCAATTTCATTCGGCTTTGATGGAGTGACGGTACAGCATTTTTGATCTAACGAAGGAAGCTTATGTGGGAAAGAGAAATAACAGTCGTAGGCTATGCTTGTGGTGCTCCCTGGAAGTATTCCCTGAAGCTATGCGTACATCCTTGCCGATGTCACACTCATGTAATGTTGAACGATGATATATGCACAAATGTTTATGTGTATTTTATAATGAAAATTTTGACGTTTTATTTGGAAGAAAAGTCATTTTTCGTGCGAATTCCCCATAAAACTTGTTTTTCGTTGGAAATACCATGATTATGAAGTAAGTGAATTCATATCAATTGCACGAAAATTTGAAAATTTATATATCGTTTAATTTTGAACTTCCATTGCGGGATTTGCATTTTCCGTGTATAAAATTGTTTTAACACATTTTACAAAAATTCACACCCCTAATTATATTATTATTATTATTATTACCGTCATTTTAACTATTTTTGTGTTAGTTAAATATATGCTCTATAGTGTTCTTTGGCACTGTTGACCCTCTATAGAGCTTTAATTTAATTTGTCTTATTTTGTCAGTGTTTGTATTTTTTTTATCATATTTATGTGTGCCATCTGGTAGAATGGAAGGAGAAGGCCTTATGGCCTTAATCCTATCAGATTAATATATATATATATATATATATATATATATATATATATATGCAGTACTAATAAGGATTAACTATTAATTTTAAATACGAGTAAGTCAGTAACAATTTTGACATTCATGCATTTAGATATATTATGGCCTTAATTCTATCAGATTAAATATATTTGCGAATATATTATGTAGTACTAATAAGGATGAACTATTAATTTTAAATAAATCAGCAACAATTTTGATATTCATGCTTTAGATATTATATTAGCTATTCTGTATAACTAATTAAGTAGTTATCTGTATGTACCTGAGGTTAATGTCCATCCAAATGTGCATTCCTATCATAATGAATTCTCGAAAACTCTTCATAAAATACTTCAAGTCACTTTTGCCTAGAATCAGTTCAAGGGTTGTTGTGAAAAATAGAAAATAACTGCATGTTGTTACCACTACATTGTACACGAAGCGAAGTTTGCTTACGTTTCCCACATTTATCGGAATTCCAGCCATTCGCAGTAAAAAAAACACATCTCGAAATCTCTCTTCAGTTGATTTCTTGTATTGCATCCCGTTAAACTGCTTTATCTCCGGTGCAGGTGTTTACAATACGTTTCCAGCTAGTGCCTCTAAACTGCCTGTGAGTTTCTAGTAGCACCACTCGCGCTATCAGACTAACTGGAGATGCGCAGAAGATGTGGTTTTATATTTGTTTGATGTATAAGACATACTGACCTTATTCGACACAAAATATTTATTGCATAAGAGAGTACTACTAAACATGAAAGTCTTCGTACTAAATGCGTGTTAAGCAAAGGCGGGGCTTTTGGAATGTAATTAAGATCTTAGCCTGAACCTTTACTTTAGTTAAACTTCTTTTGTTATTAAAGATTCTTAAGAATTCGATTCAGTTGTTTCCAGGGAGATATTGTCATGAAGAGTTATGAATAAGCTAAAACGTTACTATTAAAAGGAACATTTCATTAGTCGTAATTAATTTATGTGTATATGGTGTGTGTGTTCTTACGTGTATTTATATACACTGTGCAAATAAGAAAACTGGACATTGGTATTTAAAAGGGAAATTAGTTTTTCTCAAATACTGTCTTCGCTATTCATTTTAACAAAAATATTAAAAGGAGCCTATATGTTTTGAAGAATATAAAAATGAATGTTATTCCAAAAAGTTCTTTACTGTTATAGAAATGTGATAATGTTAACATTTTTATCAGTAATAATAATAATAATAATAATAATAATAATAGTAATAATGGTTACAATAAATTACTTTTTTTTTATAAAACTGTACAAGCAAAATTGTGAAATATATATAAATTAAGGAACTCCCTGAAAGAGAATGTTCTATTGTCCAATGGGTAATTCAGTACAAATTGCAATAGGCTAGACCTTAAAATTAATATTCACTAATAACACAGTGCTGGACTACGGTTTTATTTTGAATTCAGTAAATGAGGATATTTCTTTATTATTTTTATAAATTCTAGGGCCGATATTACTACTATGATTGAAGGCAGTAATCGTTACATATTTCGACTCAAACAAACGTATTTTATCCATGCCTTTGGTTTTATGTATGTATGTATGTATGTAATTAAAACTACAATTGGGTATACACCCCGTGGCAGTGATATATAAGATACAATAATACTATAATAAACATTAATAAAATTTACAATAATTACAGCAATAAAAAATAAAATAAAAGTAAATTTATTTCTAACTCACATATGTAATTGCATAATTTTGTCTGAAAATAACCCCCAGATTTCAATTAAAAATATCTCCATAATTTGAAAGTTACTGTATGATGTGACTTCACTTCGCAATACAGCATTCTTCCATATATCTTCAAAGAAGACAACAATGGAATAATACAGACTGCCACTGTTATTGGAGAACGCTACTTGACTCTGCTACATAAATTTGTCACTTCTATACTCAGGAATCACGACCTGAAAAACATAAATATTCATGTAAAATAGCTCATCGTCTCACATTCAGATCTCTGCTCTGTATATTTTGCGATCGTGTTACCAATAGACACTTCTCAATAATATGGCCTTCACTATTTCCAGATCTCAATCCGCCGACTTACTGTTTTTGGGTCTAAAGAAGTAGTTTTTGTGACAAACTCAACAACCGTACAGCCAATGATAGATTCTAACTCACAGGAAATTTCGAACATTTCTGGACAATATCTGCAAAATGCTGTGCATCCTGTCGCAGAAATAATAGAGTTTGTTGATCAAGAGAATGGCGGATATATTCCCAGTATGTTTCTTTTAAACAAATCTCTTCATTTCCCCGTTAAATAATAATAATAATAATAATAATAATAATAATAATAATAATAATAATAATAATAATAATGACAGAGTTAAGGCCGTAAGGCCTTCTCTTACACTCAATCAGGATTAAAACTTGCTTACATAGTTGAACATACAACTGGATCGGATTTAAGTAATTACATAGTGATAAGATTTAGGTACATAATGAGATCAAAAGAGGTAGTTACATAAAAATTCACCTCATAAAATAAAAATAAACATAGTGAATACATATTAATGTTGTTAGAATCAAATACGAATCCCACAAAAACAGGAGCCTATAATTCAATAAAAAATGTACCCAGTAAAAATAAAAATAAACACATTGGAATGCATATTAGTTTTAGATTACAAGTAAGTAGGACTCACATAATTAAACCAGAAACCGACAATTGAATAAAATGTACACAATAAAAATAATAGACTAGTAATAAAAATAATACTAAAACACAACACAGTGGAATACATATTAGTGTTAAGTGATAAATAAACACGATTTACATGATTATACAATAAAAATAAGAAACAGAAAGTAAGAATAAATACAGTGGAATACATTGCATTAAATATTTTCAACGCGCTAGGTCTGGCAACTCGTCATAAGATATTTTTCTAATTTACATTTAAAAGAAATTGAAGTTCGGCAGCCCTTGACTTCAGGCGGCAGAGAATTCCAGTGATAAGAATTAGCAACACTGAAAGATAAAGAATAAAGAGATGATGTGTGGAGTGGTATGTCTAGCGTGTTATCATATTGTGGCCGAGTATTTAAGTCTGATAGCGAGAAAGATTGTGGAATCGGACAAATAAGTAAGAGGGAGCAGAGGTGTGCAAAATTCGGTATAAGAGAGAAAGAGAATGTAAAATGACATTTTTTGTCGTATTCTGTGCTTCAAATGTTATAATATTTATGACGTTTTAAATTTCGAAGCGACTTTGAATTACCTCACATTTCGCAGGAAAATGGAATAAAATATTTACTTCTTAAAATAAATTGAATTGTTAAAATCATATCCTGTTTGTTGCATTAGAAGTTTTCCTGAACGTGATCTTTGAAATTAAATTATTGGTTATTTATGTATGTAATGAAATATTACATTAAATATCAATAATTTAACTGACTTTAGTAATGCGATAACTAATACAGTTTAATTGTTTGGTTACGAGCTGAATACCACATTATTTTCAATATTGTCTATGACTCAATATTTATTTTACATTAACTTTAAATTGATACTCTGTAGTACCTGGATGAGATATTTACTACTATTTCCATTTCTTAAACGTGTAACCACATCATCTTCATCCAGTACTTTTGAAGACACTCGCAGATCTTTTTTCTGGTACCTGGTCACAATCTGAAAAATATTACAGACAGGGTAAAGAATATTATGTTATTACGTTGGAAATAAAATATAGCTATTGCTTTAATCCGCAGGAAAATACAGCTGGAATTCCGTTGTTATTTCTCAGGCTCTAATAAAGTTCTTTTAAACTCTACGAACTGAAGTTTTAAATAACTTGGAAGTTACTCAAACTTGTTCACTCTCTAAAGTTTTCTGTCGATATAAATGTTCAATACTAAATCGCTATGTATTATATGTAAAGTATTTCATTGTTCAGATTTTAAACATAAAATTGTTTATAAATTTTTGTTCCAGATTTACTTGGTGAAACAGTGTCAACATAAACTATAATTTCCATTAATTTTTTTAGATTTAATGGTAGTAAATTGTAATATAAGATGGAAAACTTTCATAAAATATTCTCTAGTATTACTGTTGTTAACTTCAGTATATTGTAATTAATTTGTAACTTTGAATGTATTTTCCTATTACAAATTGGAAGTGGAAGTGGTTAACAAAATGAAAGCGTTAAATTATATATTTAGTGATTTATTGTTTTGTTTTTAATACTATTTCTCCTGGTATGTTTTCCAACGTACTACATTCAAATATGCATACATTTTGAACGGTGTTGTAAATCATTGTATATAATTTTATTGATTTACTTACATATTACGCTAAAAATTAAAGATTAGATATTTTAACAGATCTGTTAGTGTATCTAAGACGTGACACGAAATTTATGATTAAAACCAATTAGTGTAATTTTGTTTATAACATTGTATATTTTTATAGCGGCACCGACATTAATTTCGTCATCGGAATTCTTACTCCAATTTTAGGAGACAATATTAGTTTATAAAAAACCTTAATTTAAAAATTATGTCGTGACGTAATTCGTGTTTAACTAGCTCGTTCCTTAAACAAAACATTGGAATTCACATTATTGACATCTTAAAATTAAATATCAAGATACTCGTATTTACTTAAATCCTGAAATACATATTTCAGAATTACATTAAAATTTATTGTCCCGAGTGACCAAGCCGTATAATTCGAAATTTCCACATTAAAACACTGGCGAGAGCCATAGAAAGGCGAAAACAATCCTTTCGTAATATTATAGACATTAAATTTCTGATTTTCATAAATTCAACAGAATTAAATTGTACATTTGTTCAATATTATGAACACAAAACTCTTAAATAAATCAAATACATTGGATAATCAACAGGTTTTTACAAACAAATTCTAGTTATTTTTTTGAGAGAAAGAAAATGGAATAAGTTTTGATTTTGCCCTTCCCCCCACTGCCAATTATACCATAGCTAAGCATAAACTCAAATATTGTTAAATATATTATTCTTAACCCGGGAGCTGGTCGCTATATGAGCATTCGCTAAGTATCAAATTCAAATTACAATGACGTTAAAGTGGAAGGGGTTGTAAGTTTGTCCCTCATTCTAGCTGAACTTTTAAGTGTTGACTATTACCTGCTAGAAGAATTTTCTACGAACAATACACTGTATTCTGTAGAGAAAATATTTGTCAGACCAATAGCTCAATTATGATGGAATAATTACTGTCATGCCTTCTTGAAGTCAAAGGATTTCTAATCCTATTCGTGTTTTTTTATTTCCTTTTAAATGTTTCTAAATTCTTCTTTGAATTCAGGGATTTCATCAGGCAGCTTATCCCGTCTTAAAATAAAATAAAAAATATATATTTTTCATTAGAAAAGTCAGTTGGACATACATTGGAGCCTCAATTGTAGACAGTTTGATTTTAGGCAGTTCGATTCTAGGGTGGAACACATCGACTCAGAGTTCAGCCACCTTACAGGATCCGCAGGGCTGTGAATCCAGAAATTTATATAGAGTGTTAGTTGGGAGGCCTGAGGAAAAAAGACCTTTGGGAAGGCCGAGACCTAGATGGGAAGATAATATTAAAATGGATTTGAGGGAGGTGGGATATAATTGTATGGACTGGATTAATTTTGTTTAGGATAGGAACCGATGGCGGGCTTATGTGAGGGCGGCAATGAACTTGCGGGTTATCTAAAAGCCATTTGTAAGTAAGTATGAATACATAATATGTTTGGCATATTAACCTTCCAATAATTCCATGAATACAGTGCAATATAATAAGTCAAAGTGAACATTTACTGTTAACTTGGTTATATACGGTAGAGTGAGAAAACATTAGTTCATGCCTAAATATTTTGGAACATTAGAATAGTTTTTTGGGTCATCAGCGTATCTTAGACGGTACAGCATTTGTCTACTGATTCTAAGTTTCGTTCGGGTGTGGGTTCAATTCCCGCCTGGGCTGATTACCTGAGTGTGTTCTTTCCTAGGTTTTCCCCGACAGTAAGGCGAATGTCAGGTAATCTATAGCGAATCTCCGGCCTCATCTCGTCAAATACCATCTCGCTATCACAATTCCATCTACACTAAATAACCCAATAGTTGATACAGCGTCATAAAATAACAGAGTAAAAAGATAATAGTTTCTTTTTGGTAGTTTACACGGATGTCTCCACTAGAAATGCATTTACAAAATAATGATGCATACTTCATACGTATGGTATTTAATCTGCTTTTAGGTTTCCTGTAAATATCTTTTTGTGATACACCCTTCCATTCGTTTGAGAATACGTACAAAAAGGCGTAACACTAGTATTTGTACTCGTATTTTATGTGTATAATTTTGTATGAACAAAATAACTATTTATGTTATCAGTATTGTTTTGAATATATAACTTTAACTATATAATGCGCTGTTTTATTTTATAATGCCATGTTTAAGTGAAAGCAGTAATTTTCTACGAACACAGTTAACGTCGACCCTTACTTTGTCTCAAAGCACTGTGAATCAATAATTCACAAAATGCTTCCTGAATATTTTATAAACTTACAAAACTGTTGTACTTCATAAATGCCAACAGTAACTTTCTAAAGACAGCTTTTACTCACTTTACTAACCCTTAAACGATACTAAGATATAGATTCAAACTTTTGTAAATTGTATAATATCAAATCATTACAAACTTATTACTAACGTTAAACAAACATTTGAAAATGCAAAGGTACCGTACTTTTAACTACTGTACACAACTCTGTTTATCTTGAAATACAAACAAGTGAAGAACAGCTTGCTTTTTTATCGTTCTAGAGACTCGGATTCGATCTTCTATCGATTTAGGTGACAGTTGTAGTGGACGAATTAGGAAAATAAAAGTTGTTTATAATCTGTTATTAATCGACGCTGTATCAGCTAGAATGTTATATACGTAGTTTCGGTGGGATTGGTGTTAACGAAATGCTATTTGGCAAGATGAGATCGAAGATTCGTTATGGAACAGCCTCTCTTGTAAAGGTAAAAACTAAAAAAAATTAACATAGTTATTATTTAGTAGTAGTAGTAGTAGTAGTAGTAATAATAATAATAATAATAATAATAATAATAATAATAATAATAATAATAATAATAATCACAATACCAACAATAATAACTTATTCTAGATGACCGAGTTAGAATATGGTTATGAAACTTCGAATCTCATTTTGAGAGAGGAACAGAGATTAAGAGTGTTCGAGCATAAGGTGCTTAGGAAAATATTTTGGAACTGAGAGGGATGAAATTGCAGGAAAATGGAAAAAAATACACAACTCAGAACTGCACGGATTTTATTCTTCACCTGACATAATTATAAACATTAAATCCAAACTTTTGAGATGGGCAGGGCATGTAGCACGTATGGGTAAATCTAGGAATGCATATAGAGTGTTAGTTGGAAGGCTTGAGGGAAAAAGGTCTTTGGAGAGGCCAAGGTGTAGATGGGAAGATGATATTAAAATATGTTGGAGGGAGGTGGGATAAGATGGTATGGATTGGATTAATCTTCCTCAGGTTAGAGATAAATGTCGTTCTTATGTGAGGGCGGCAATGAACATCCGGATTCCTTAAAAGCCTTTTGTAAGTAAGTAAGTAAGGTATAATAATAACTAGAGCTAGGGTCCTTAAGTAAACAAATATTTTTTTTACACTGTAATAGAATGTCGTAATTTTATTGTGTATACAAGTTTGTAACCCTTCGTGCATATACGCGTATTTATGTTCTTCGTGTTATCCAGCCTTGTTTCACTCAGGCATTCAATACGAAATAACAGGATGCGGTGGAATGACAAAGACTATCCTAATTCCATTAATATTACTACAAAATGTATCATCAAAGTTTGTCTGCACAAACCACTTGATTATCCGACGCAATAATTTTGTTTATTTATTTATTCTAAATTCAAAGCACTGAAAATTGATCAGATATATGAAAATATAGTACTAATTTATTTTCACAAAAATCGAATGAATTTTATAACTGATAAACATATAAATAATACCAGAAGAAATGTCCCAACTCTTTGGCAGAACCTAAATATTATACTACAACTGGATTAAGATACAGCAAGAATTATGGACCAAGATTATACAATTCAGTATTAAAAATAATCCAGAGCTAAACAATTTTCACATTCTTAAGGGGTTAGGTACAGCTTACAGCAATAATATTTTTGGAAATATTCAACTATATCTTGTACAGTCATGAAAATTGGTATGTGTAAAACACTGTCCTTCCGCTATATAAAAAAAAAATATTTTTACGATTTAAAAAAATTATTTATATATATATTTTTTTCAAAATTCAAAATGGTGGCAGTTCACTGTGCAGTGATGAAGCATTTACCTCATAACTCATAAACTTGTTAACTTTTACATGTTCTCTCTTTTATTTTATTGCTGGAACTCATGTTTACTATATCATGCTCTTTCAAATACATTCCTTAATAAATAATATTTCTTTTATTTTTTGTTAGAAGAAATAGGGCCTACTGATATTTGACCATTTTTTTAATAATTTATTTTTATCAGACAATTTATCAAAGGCAGGGAAGTGATTTTGCATCACACTGTAGATATGACATGCATAAATACACACACAAAAAATTTCATCACAGAATGTTGGATATTTGACCATTTTTTTAATAATTTATTTTTATCAGACAATTTATCAAAGGCAGGGAAGTGATTTTGCATCACACTGTAGATATGACATGCATAAATACACACACAAAAAATTTCATCACAGAATGTTGGATAGTTTTTGAGTTATGTGGGAAACGCTTCATCACTACACAGTGAACTCAATTTTGAAGAAAAAAATTAAGTAGTTTTTGTTTTAAATCATGAAAAATATTTTTTACTATAGCAGGACGGTCTTTTACACATACTAATTTTCAGTATTGTAAAAGATACAGTAATGGAGGGAAAAAATGTTGAATATTTCCAAAAATTTTACTGCTGTAAGCTGTACCTAACCCCTTAAGTTTAAAAATAAACTAAAATTGTTTGTGGGATTGTGTTTCATTTTATTATTATTTTAAGTGTTATTAATGTTTATTTTCTTTATCAGGTACATATAACCTATAAGATAAAACATTGAAACAAATATAAATAGATAAGTTTCTTAATTAACAATAGTGTATATTTTTCCACATAAACGATTTCTTACCATCGCCACAGATACACTTCATTATACTTGTTACTATCTGTGTCTAGAGATCTCTCAAAATTTATACTTTCCCCGACATTCAAAAAAAAAAAAAATTGATATGATACCTTTAGCACCAAATGGAAGACTAATAATTGAAATTTCATTAATATATTTTATTATTTTTACTATATTTATCCTGGAGATATTGAACATTTTGACTCAAAGGTACCGTATATTGTTTTTCAGCATTAAATTCCTCTGGCTGTATTTTAGAAGATTCGACGAGAATGTTCGGACGTCTATTTTCGGCTCCACCTCCCCCGATAATGGATAACATAATATCAATACGGTGCTTGCTGTCGTCTGCGATACGACGAACTTTTTAGTAGAATTCGAGTTCTTTTTTCTTGTTATTATATGATTATATAAGTTTTGTTAACTGTCACTAAGTGAGCTTTATATGAATTTTGACAGTCTCACTGTTATTACTTTATTATTGTTATTATTATTATTATTATTATTATTATTATTATTATTATTATTATTATTATTATTATTATTATTATTAAGACATTGGAAGAGATTCAAAACAAGTTTTCAAGCGTCGTCGTAATAATTCTACATTAAAATTGGACACGCTCACGGACAGGAGAACGCGAATTCGATTATGCCAATGTTCAAAACTTACAGAGATGAGCCTGTCCGGAAAGAAATAAAAAATAAGTTACAGCCGCCAAATTACTCTGCAAGGAACGACCACTCATATAAATTGAGGAAAAGAAGACAGAGGATGGACCTTGGAAAGTTTTCTTTTCTCAATCGTACTATCAGGAACTGGAATTCTTTACCTGGAGACTTACTAAAGGCTTTAACAGTAACCAAAAATGTATTTAAAATAGGCTTAAAGACTTTACTAATAGACGTTAGTATATTGTGCACACTATTTAAAGGGTGTAATTGATGTTTTGTTATTTGAAGTGTCGTATCAGTGAAGAAGTGTGTGTGTATTTGTGAAGTGTGTTGTGTCAGTGAAGTGTGTTTGTGTCAGTGAAGTTTTATAGCTTATAGTGGTAGAGCAAAGTATTTGAACAGTGAAATGTTTTGAAAGTGTTCGTGAAATCAGGATAGTATCAGTGAAATGTGTCGTAGTTACAGTGTAGTGAGTGAGCTGACAGAGAAATGAGTGCAATTATTTAATTAATAATAATACAACATATATACTTCTTTAAATTTATTTCATTCATAGTCTTTATAATTAACAAGATCTAATTTGGTTAAAAATCTATAGATCACAATAATACCCAACCGAGAGAATAAACGTTTCATGCAATTACAGAACTGCAAGGAATCCCCTGCTATTTTTTTTCCCTCCGTAACTATGCTTTAAATCGAAAACTCTCCCCGAAGAGAAATGAGCCATCCACCATAGCCTGAGACTTATTGTACTGACCTCTTTTAGATATAGATGATTATATAAAGTTCGTAGGAACCCATTCCTGTAGGCATCATGATTCAGTGTTTGGTACCATCTATCGATTCTGCTACATAACATCCCGGTCCGATGGAGTCCGCGACGAGAATTTTTCAAGATTGCCCCTCCGTCCTCCTGAAAGTATAGCGATATATTTAGATTAGTGTCATCTTTATCCTATTGACGATACTACATTCTGCTGCATCCTGTATTGACCTCTGATGATCATCTTCCTGTAGATATCATGATTCTTTATTTGGTGCCATTTATCGATTCAACTGCACATCACCAAGGTCCGATGAGAGCCTTTCCGTCCCCCTGGGAGACTTGCAGCTTCCTCAGACAGACGCCTTCACTCTATTAAATTCTGCGTCAACCACATTCGACCTGAAATTGGTGAAAGATGATAAATTGATGAAGAAGAAATGATCCGGAATATAACTGCAAATTGTATTAGCTTCTTTTGTTTCTGGCTAAGTGGAAGAGAAGTTATGATGGCCTTAATTTCGCCAGAATAAATAAATAGCATAATAATAATAATAATAATAATAATAATAATAATAATAATGATCATCATCATCATCAGAGACCGGAAGTTTAGGAATTATGAATCATTAAAATAGGCATGCAAAAATGTATCATAAATACCTAAAATAGGCAGGAAAAATAGCTAAAATACGCAATAAAAGACAATTACAAGAACCTTGCACTAAACCCACAACCTTGAACTTTCCACAAAGGGATTTTAGTAGCAAGAAAATTTTTTACATAAGTCGAATACAAATTGAGATTTTCGATTCGATGTTGCAATTACTGTTGGAAGCAAAGAAATCTTCTTTCCGGTAACCTTGGAAAGTGCATTTTTGTGTTTGGTTGTACTGATATGTTGCGATATGAAATATTTCTTTTCGTAGTTCACTGACTGCTCACATATTTTCCATGTAAGTACTTTACCGTCAGTACAAAGTACGTCGGATCCAAAAGTATTAACGTAACTTTGCAATTTACTGCGTAAAGGAACACTGAATTTAGGTATCTTGCTGCTAGCTACAACAACGTCGCAATGAAAACTGAAAGAAAAATAACCGTTAAAAATAACGGTAGACCCGCACTCATTGTTGCCTTGTCAAATAAACACAAACGATAATTAAAACGCTTACTGTTATACATTTTTGCACGGCAGCATTCATTGTTGCAAAGAGAATATGAACTGACTGAAAGACAATAATATACATTCGGTGAAGTCGCTTTCATTAGCGGTTATAGAAATAAATTAAAATCTACCTGCAGGCAATTTTTAATAATAAATTAATAAATAATAGACAAATAAACAAATAAAGGCATAAAAGCATTTATTTTGTAAATTAGACATTTATATTAAACAAGCCAGAAAAGGGCAACATAAAACTGTAACGTTTCAGTCACAAAGCTATAATTCGTACAGATTTACTTTCAAAATGAAGATAGATTTAACAAATTTAAAAAGGCATTCTGTCAAAGTTCCGGTCTGTGATGATGATGATGATGATGATGATGATGATGATGATGATGATGATGATGATGATGATGATGATGATGATGATGATAATAATAACAATAATAATAATAATAATAATAATAATAATAATAATAATAATAATAATAATAATAATAATATCCCCGAAAGTTACGCAGTAATTCTGCTTCATTTGGTTGAGGGTAAAATCCTCGCATAAAACCTCAAAATTTCCCCAACTGGGTTCGCTCGTTTCTCGGTCAGACATGCTAACCGTTACCCTACAGTGGTGGACATATAGGGTAAACATTGGTATTTTCGTGATAATTTCATGAAAACTAATTTAAAATGCAAATGTGTAAATATATCCTTATTCCGATTTTTTCATCTAAAAGACGATAACTTGCTGTACAAATCTGTAGACATAAAAGATTGGATACGTTCTTGAATATGTGCCAAAAACCACTTTTACAACTTAAGCTGAAAGGTTGGTTATTTCGTGATAACCTTGGTAATTTCGTGATATTGCATTGATAATTTCGTGAGAGGTAGAAGAATTTTTGGAAAAATTAATTTAAGTCAAATGAAATTCTCATTTATTGTTACAAGAGTTCAAACATAGTAATTCCGTCTAATATTCATAGCAAGAAAACATAGAAATACATATCAACACATAATAAGAATGAAATCAAAGTAAAAATTGAAATTGAAAAGGGATCTTCTTTGCCCTGAAAGGGTGAACACTTTTATTACGGACTTTACTATAGCCTATATTACTAGAGTAACTCCAAAAGTAATGCATAGCGTTTGTTTAAAAATTATATTTTTATCCGAGAGCTTTGCTATTTTCACAGAATGTAGATGCATCCTTAAGGAACAAAATGTCACTTTTCCACATAATCCCCGTTCCTTTCAACTGCCTTACGTAACCTAGGAACGAGGGCCTGTAGACCAGCACGGTAAAAGTCTGGACCAACACGTCTGAGCCACTCTTTAGCAGCGTGCACAAGGGAGTGATCTTCTAACCTCGTTCCGCGAAGGGATCCTTCAGTTTACACAAAGAGATGGTAATCGTACGGTGCCAGTTCAGGACTGTAAGGCGGATGTTTCAGTGTTGTCTATCCGAATTTTCTGATCTGAGCTGGTCTGTGATCTTGTGACTGACATATAGCTGTGCGTTGTCGTGCAGTAGCAGAACATCCTGCTTCTCCCGATGTCGTCGAACACGACTCATTCGAACTTGAAGTATCTTGAGAGTTGCCACATACCCGTCAGAATTAATGGTGGTTCCGTGTGGCATGATGTCCACAAGCAAGAGTCCTTCGGAATCGAAAAACACAGTAGCCATAACGTTTCCTGCCGAAGATGTACTTTTGAATTTCTATTTCGTTGGTGAATTTGCATGATGCCACTCCATTGTCTGCCTCTGTCTCCGGTCCAAAATAGTGGAGCCATGTCCCATCTTCTGTCACAATTCTTACAAGTCATCTAGCACTTATCATTGACACTTAGCATGATAACAAATCAAACAGAAGCTATACTGAACCCATTGCGTCTCCATTTTCTTTTTTGTTATCACATCTTGTCTTCAGATTTCTAAAATTCCTATTGTAATACATTTTATACTATTTTAAAAATTGCAACACTTAATGATCAACAAAATTTCGCCTCAAACAGCTAAGATTTCTATCAGTTAAGCTAAGCCTATATGGCGACTACAGATGTATCTAAAATTCCAAAAACATTACCTAAAATTTCATGAAGATACAATAATCTTTGTACCAAATATCATATGCTTACCTTTAGTAATAAGCCTGTATTGTAATTACAAACATCCACAAAATTTGTATGCCTGAGAAGTCGACGCAAACTTGCTCTCTCCAAACATAAAAGCTCACTGAAGCAACTACGTCACACAAAGCTTAGCTGTGTGTTTCTGGAAACTGGACAACATATGCAATCCCTTGGCGGAAATTTGGATCTCGTAACACCATTGGTTAGTTCACAAAAGAGCAAAGAAAAAGTATCAAGAAATAACCACTGCCACGAAATTACCAATGTTTACCCTACAAGGATTAAACTTAAGGGCAGAGCAGATAACAGATCATAGGGAACATTAAGATATATGGATCTATGCGGAGACGAATAGGAAGATGGAAAAGAGAAATGATCGGAGAATGCTGGTTTGCAGCGAAGGACCAGCCCTTGGACGCACATCTGTGAATGAATGAAACGTGCTTTAACGTGAATTTTTTCAAAATTAACGTAAACCTTATCGATACGAAAGTAGAATCAGTTAAATATAGTTCCTTAATGCAAAATAATAATAATAATAATAATAATAATAATAATAATATATTAATAATAATTTTAACAGGAATTTTCCATTATTAATGGTTTTCCTTCAACCAATAATTTTATTTCTCCATAAATCACTGTTTGTCGCATCTTCCTCTACAAGCCCATTATTCTGCATGATTCTCTTTACTCTGTCAATCCATCTTTGTTTTTTTTTTTTTTTTTTCTTTTTCGTCTGTTGACTTCTGGATGGCAGTTTAAAATTTCATTCTGTATACCGATAATAATAATCAGGGAAAGGATTCATATGTAAATACATATTTACTTATAAAGCTAATATAATTTATATTTTGCATTATCTTTATGTTTCACAATGTGTAGGGTTGAAAAATCCTACTTTTATTTTCCATATTTTTCCATATTTTAGAGTTTAGTACATATTTTCGTTAATTTCCATATATTTTCCATATTTCATATAAAACAGTCCATATTATATTAGGTTTAACAATAAAACAAAACAAAATTCCATTAACTTTTAAAAATACATTTCAACAATAGAGATTTAAACACATGTTCAGTAATCCCTTTAACATCAGAGTTATTTGAAAATTAGCAGTCCTATCAACAATGGGAAAGTAAGTTACAAAACTGTATTAATTTAATTTAAAATTTTTAACAGACTTCAGTTGTGCAGCTCAACAGTTAAATGCCAGTCAGAGTACACATAGGTTCAGTTTTGTAAATCATACTATAAAGACGGTAAATATGCCAAAAGTACGTCATTCAGTCAATTTAAAATCAAAACTAACAAGTTACATTTCATAATTTAAAGAAGATGGTTTATCAACTGACAATAAAATATTATTTTGTAATTTGTGTCAGTGTGCAGTATCATCTACACAAAAGTTCCTGGTGCAACAACACATTACAACTAGTAAACATCAGGCCAACAAACAACTAAATTCCAAGCAGAGACAATTGTTTTTAACACAACCAACAACATCGAATGTAAGATCTGAGTTTAACATCGACCTGTGCCGTTCTCTCATCTCTGCTGATATTCCTCTCTACAAACTAAAGAATAAGGTCTTCAGGAATTCCTTGAAAAATATACTCAACATACAATCCCGGATGAGTCAACACTTAGGAAGACGTATGCTCCATCCATCTACGATGAGACAATACAGAAGATAAGAGATGAAATTAAAGATAGTTCAATTTGGGTTTCCATTGATGAGACTCCCGACAAAGAAGGTAGACTTGTTGGTAATGTAGTTATCGGTTTGTTAAGTGAACAATATTCTGAACGAATTCTTTTACATTGTGATGTTCTAGAAAAGTGCAATAACAAAACTATAGTTAAACTGTTCAACGAAGCTATGGGTATCCTGTGGCCAAAGGGTATTATGTACGATAATGTGTTATTCTTTATTAGCGATGCTGCCCCTTATATGGTCAAAGCTGGACAAGCATTATCTGTTGTATATCCTAAATTGACTCATTTTACTTGTGTGGCGCATGCATTTCATCGTGTGGCAGAAGTGGTCAGAGACAATTTCCTAAAGTAGATTTGTTGATTTCATCAGTGAAAAAGTATTTCTCAAAGCTCCCAGTAGAGTTAACGTGTTGAAAGAAATGTACCCTGAAATTCCATTGCCACCAAAGCCAATTTTAACTAGATGGGGTACATGGCTAGAAGCAGTTGAATATTATGCCGAACATATAGACTCTATTAACAATGTTCTCCTTGCATTGGACTCTGAAGATGCAGTCTCAATTGATACTGCGAAAACAGTTACCTGTGACATAAGTGTGAAGAATGACTTAGCTCACATTCAGCATACATTTTCATGCATCATAAAAACGCTCAAAAGTCTCCAAAATAGGCACCTTTCACTATCTGAAAGTTTTGAAATTATAAATAGTACTGTGGAACAACTGAATCGTGGTAGAGGTAAAGTTGCAGATGCAGTAAGAGCTAAGGTGGACACTGTACTTTCAAAAACCCTGGATATGAAGAACTACAAAAGGTTGTTGCTGTGATGAGTGGTGAATCAACAGTGAAGATTAACTTGGACTTATCCCCAGCAGACATTGTGAAATTGAATTATGTACCAGTTACTTCTTGTGACGTCGAACGCTCTTTTAGTCAGTATAAATCTATCCTCAGAGACAATAGAAGAAGATTCACTTTTCAGCACTTGAAAGAAATGTTTGTAACCTATTGTTATGGTAACAGACAATAAAAATTGTGTTTTGTTGAAACTACATTGGAAGATAAGGTACGTCCATTATATTTTTGTTTAGTTTGATTAAAATGTACCAATATTTAACGCACATAGTCATTTTTTTATAATTTTAAGTCCATATTTAATTCCATATTTTGGTAAAAATCCATATTTAATTCCATATTTTGGTAAAAATAACTACATATATATTTACATATTTCATATATTTTTAGTCCATATAAATCCGTTCCTGATAATAATAATAATAATAATAATAATAATAATAATAATAATAATAATAATAATAATAATAATAATAATAATAATAATAATAATAATAATCATAAACTGACTTGTAAGTCCAGTTGTAAACATTGTAGGAACACAATTAAACATCACTATGTAAAATGTACTAACTTGAACTGTTCTTGGTTGTGACGAGGTTTTCTTAGTGCCAGAACTTCTAGACGCGCTCGTTGTCGGCTCAGCTTCCTAAAAAATTGAGCACCGGGATTTTCCCGGAGGTAAAAGTTAGTCGCAATGTTGTGCAGATGAGACCATCTCATTCCACTGCTGAGGTGAGAGCATGGATCTCTACTGCTATGGCCACCATACGCCTTCATTATTTGTAAATAGGATACAGGATACATTTTATCTTTAATTTCATTATTACGAATATAGAAAAATATAAAAATACACTTCTTATTTCAGAAGACAAAGTATCTACTCTTAGCAATTATAATTTGTTAGCTTCAAAATAATAATTTGTCACTTCGTACTGTCAAAATAATGTCCGTCATTTAGTATAATTATTGAAAAAACTGTTTAATTTTTATATGAATTTCTGCAAGTGAGCACTAATAAATATACGAGTACTTAAACAGTAAAGGTTATACTTTACTTATGTAGGCATTTTATGCATTTATTATAATTTAATACCCAATGTAGGCCGATCGTTAACCATGTGACAGCCTTCCACCGAGGGAAGGAGGATTCTATTCCTTGTAATTCTTAAGCCAAGCAAAATCACAGTAACACAAGCGTTCGGCGAGATCTCCTGTAACAGGTACTTGCGATTGTACATTTTCCGTTACTTCATTGTAATTGGAATACATTCCTTTATATTTGAAACGAGTCAGTTAATAAATTACAGCAACATTACTTACCTTATTTTTTATTTACATTGGGGAATTTCATTGAAGTGAATTTATTATGGCAGACAGAGTAACTCTCTCATACCCCCATGTTTTATATTGCTACCAATGCACTTCATTAGAACCAGGTACCCAGCTTCGAAACCGTTAGCCCTGTGAACTTACAGTATATTTATTTTCCCTTATTATCACATTATAGGATTATCTAAGAAATTAGCATGTTCTCCTTACTTACCCACATAGGCCTACCTATTTATTCCACATCACAATTACCTACCTGCACTTTTCTGCCTGTAGGTATATTTATCACTCTCTGTAACTCCATACTTACTTACATGCGTACTTAAATTTATATCTACCTCTAGATATACTGTACATACAATCACTCTCTGTGTAGTTATGTGCGTACATACTCAGCCATATGCCCACTTACGTATCCATGAACGAAACAAATTATTTACTTAATTTCTTACCAGACCACATACAAAGTGGACCAAAGAAATGGGAGATTTTAATTTTGTTGTAGGTGGGTCATTACATATCAAATCAACAAGGCGCTCAACCCGACCAACTCAGATTTCTTTCAAAATTTGTGGGTTTGTTTTACCTGCCGAGCTAACTAAAACTGCCGAGTTTCATATGTCCTGTGCTTTTCCTTTTTTTCAGTGGCGTTTCAAACATGAAGAAAAATCATATTTTTGTTAGCACGCCGCTTCAATTAAAATTATGTATCTCAACAACGTCTCCAGATAAATTTACAAAAATTGAGTGATACATTCTTAATATGTGATAGTTTTTATTGCTTGTATTGTTTTCCGCATGTATTCAATTACACTAAAAAAACATGGTGAAACAATTTTCATATATTCATATTTAAAAATGCGGGGGTTCTATTTTAAGAAAAAAAATATATAGTACGCCTCAATTAGTGATATAATGAACTCATAAGTTTCAACTTGGAATCATCATAGGTTACAAAGATAAAAATTATTATGTCACTGCAAGCGTAAGCTAACCGTATAAGTCGCGATAATTATGTCCCACACATTCGTTGTATTTAATTATATTTGATCATATTCTTGATTATCCCTATGTAATTTAACTTGTAGTACATAATTCGAATTTTTTTAATTATTACCGCAAATAAATTATTGTCACATGGATTTTGTTAAACCTGAAGTTCTGTAAGAAATGCTTACCTTTCATTGCTGAGATGAAATAGCCTGCTCATCTTTCCAGACAGGATGCTGAGTTGTTTCAGCTGCATTTTAAAACTGTTTAGCAAGTATAATACCCATCCTAAACACCAGGCCTGTATGAAACTTGTGTTCCAGACACTGCGGTGGATTTTGTAAATCGAAGAGCAAGCATTTTTTCCTCTTCAGTATAGCTTTTTTCAGTCACATAAACGGTATTAATGTTTGGAAGATGATCCCTTGTCCAGTCGTACAATTCCCTAGGTGTAGTTATTTGTTTATCGGATGGTCTCTGCAAACTAGCACAAGCCGCAAACCTTTTAAGTGTCTCACCTACAACGTCGCATGCTCTTTTGCCATGCGATATGCAAAAATAATGCAATTCTGTTGGGAATCCAAAATCTTCTTCATGTAATGTGAGGTTCAGGAAATTTTTTCCTATTTTTATACTGAGAAGAGAATCCTTCGGAGAAATACATAATTTTTGTGGTGAATTACAGATGTTTGTTTTAATGACTCCATTAGATATTTTTGAAACAGATGTACAGCTGCAGTGTCATATTTCGGGCAGTGTGAAATTATTACCAGATTTTTAATAGAGACTGTATCGGATGACGATTCGTTATAATATATTACGAAAGTATGAATGGTTGTCTGCACATTAGTCCTGTGATATGACTGACTTTCATCTTGGATTACGAAATAATAGTATTCAGCGAAGTCGCATAACACAACAAGCTGGCATGGCTGTAGAAATGGCTTCATATCACGTAGAAACTTACTTTGTTCAGATGATATAAATGAGTGAGTCAGTAAATCACCAAGTTTCTCCAAGAGACAGTCGAAAAATTTGTCTGTGGGTTTCATTATGGTCTCAAGCGTTGATCGGTCAGTCATCATCCACTGCTTGTAGGTCACTGATTCACTGAAGTTTTATTCGAAACATTTCTCTAAACCCTCTCCTATTTTGAATGGTTCAGGACATTCAATTTATATGAGGAAGATTGCACACCATAGTAGCCAAGAAATGTTGATAAGTTGGAAGGTATAAAGAAAAATTTTCTAGAAATCCACGTAGACCTGAAATTTTAATAAATTGCTTCCGGCATAAGTTTTACATTCTGATAGGGCACAAACACAGACAGTATAGTTCCACTAACGCCAGCTAGAATACAATTTCTTGGTCTAAGAGCTGAATATTTGGAAAATATTACCTTCATTTCAGGGTTAGAATTTTTAAACACTGCATATAATTCATTTCTGCTCATGTGATTTATTCCCTGATTCTTTAATCACAACAAATATTTCTTACCAGGCATCATTCTGCTTATCTCGTCAGAACAACAGAATTCTTTAACTTTACCGGCAACAGCCGCGAGCAGGGGTTTTCCAGGTTTCGGATTTGGTGAACACAAAATTCCCTTTCCCTTTGCCAGGACTTTGGCTTTCCGAATTATGTATTCCAAAGCTGAAAAAACTCTTTTTTATATTATTTACGCTCCAGCTTTTAGGTAGTAGTGTTGAAATGGTGATTTTCTCACTTTTACCTGAATTTTGAAAATTTTCCTGCAACTGTGACAAAATTTCAGAATCAGGACTTGATGAAGGTCCTGGTTCCTCGGCGTCTTTAATATCGAAGAATTTATCTTTTACAATATTTTCAAATTTCTGTCTCATATATTTCTCTTGTAGCCTTTTCTGTTTAATAAGGAACACACCTTGGTCAAAAAGATTTGTATTTAATGAACTTACATTTGCTGTAGAATCGACGTATTCTTCATTACTAGAGTATTCTGCGTAATAGCATCATATTATATTTTTATTCCTTTGCGACACATAGCGCACACATTTTGTTCCTGTTTTAAATCAGGTAATACATTAAGCATCCACGATATAGCACTTCTTAAAGTTTTCCTCTAATTACAATGCCTGATTTCTCGAAGGGATTGCAGCAAACATAGGCCTATAACTTAAAACGCGACCCCATTAGGCCTACATCGCACAAAACTACCACATACTACAAAAACTAACGACACTGCACTTGAAACAGATCGCACGTTTTGTATAAATTGAAGACTGTATAAACTGCCACTCGTGACGGCCTGACTGATCGACAACACAGATAAGACAAGTACGAACTCGCGCGCATGCAGTGTTGGTATAAGATGGGTTTAAGTGCTACAAACCAATAAATTGATATATTTTTTTACTGATATTCCTGAAACGTTTCCAAAATGAAACTTACACCAAGAGGAGAATACTCTTACCTCTATAACATACATTTTTCGCGAAATAATTTGTGTCCTGTATTTATAGATATTCAATGTTAAAATGTGTTTCACGTGACCATTCAATAAAGAATTCATTACTTTGATGCAAACCTATTTTTATTGAAACGTATGATCCCTTAGCTTTAAAATAGGCCCAAGTTTAAGATTCTACCTCAATTAGAAGAGAAGTTATGAATTATTTTTGTTGACATAGAATGCGACATTTTTACATCTTTTCTCGTATTGACAGAATTGCTGTATGGATCTCGTGCATTATTGAGGGCTAAAATTGTACGTAATTAATTAACTTAAGATTCTTTACCATCCCACCAAATTTAATGAAAATCTGAGGTGGTCGGGTTGAAAAGTCCACTTTTTTGTGTTGATTTGACATGGAATGGCCCAGGTGGTACATGCATTATTTTCATAGGCTTAGATTTACTGTTATTGTTTAGCCTGATTGTTGCAATTTATTAAACATGCAGCATTGGACTGGTGGTATTGGATAGGAAAAGAAAATACACCCGTGGGAAGTCGAATAGGGAGAGGAGTACAACAAGGTTGCCCTCTATCACCTGCCTTATTCAACATCTACTAACAGGATTTAGTGAAAAACTGTTTTCAGAACATGGGAGACATGATAGTAGGAGGAAGAATAAAGTGAATAAAATTTGCTGGTAATATGGAGTTGTTAGCAGAAGAGGAGATGATACGAAGGGATATGCTGTCGGAGCAAAATGGTAAGCGGTATGGGTTGAAAATAAATGCAGACAGTATGAAGATTATTGTTGTCGGAAGAACACTAAACAAATAAACTTGCGAATCGAAATAAGGTAGTGGAACAAATAGACAGCCTCCGATACTTTGAGCCTACTATAAGTAGAATGTGAGCTGCTGCCAGGAAGTGAAAAGGAGGATAGCAATATCAAAGGAATCTTTAATAAAAAAAAGAAGCATCTTCTGCCAACCTCTGTTGAAAGAACTAAGGACGAGACTAGTAAAGTGCATTGTATGGAGTATGGCATTGTATGGGGCATAAATATGGACATTGCGATGAAGTGAAGAGAAGCTTACTGGGAACATTTGAAATGTGGATGTGAAGAAAAATGGAACGTATGAATTGGACAGACAGAATAAGAAACGAAGCTGTCCAAGAAAGAGTGGATGAAGATATAATAATGATGAAACTGTTAAGGAAGAGAAAAGGGAATTAGTTGGATCACTGGGTAAGAAGAAACTGCCTCTTGAAGGATGGAATGGAAGAAATGATGAACGAAGAAAACGTTCAGGCCAGAAGACTATATTACAAGATAGACAACATTAAGATACATGGATCGTATGCGGAGACTAACAGGTAGACGGAAAATAAAGACGATTTTAGAATGCTGAGTTTGCAGTTAAAGATCTGCACTTGGGCAGAACATTATTAATTAATTAATAGTTAAAATACTTTCGATTTTCTGCTGCGATTGTTAATGAAGTGACTAAGAGTGTTGGGAAGATAAACAAATTTAATTCTTTACGTCATAATCTAGCGAAATATCTATTTAAAATCCGGAAAGTAGAGAAATTTAGTTATGTTTTATAAATATGTTGGCTGAATTTTTTTCACTTATCTTCATTCTATGCTTTCTTTTATGAATAATAATTCGTAATAATAATTCATATTTCAATATAGGAATAAAGAGGTACGGAGAAATAAGTTACATTACTTACTGTTGAGGAATGCTATACGCTTAGAAAAGTAGGTTAAAACCTACATTTTTCGAGTGGAGTTCGTGATTTATATATTCTGACACAATAGTATCCTGATGGCCTTAACTCCTGATAGCCTTAACTTCGCCAGAATAAAAATAATAATAATAATAATAATAATAATATAATAATAATAATAATAATAATAATAATAATAATAATAATAATAATAATAATAATAATAATAATAAAAAGTGAACTGAAGACATTATTATTGATATAATAAGAACACATCAAAACAATTGGTGGGAGCATATACAGCGCATGCCAGAAACATCAATTACGAGAACAATATACAATCACGATCGTCATGGGAGAAGAAACCCAGGAAGACCCACAAAAAGATGGCGGGACCAGTTTTGATTGGAGTGGAACGCATCTTATGGTCCATACTGTAATGCAGATAATGATGATGATGATAATAATTTATTATTATTATTATTATTATTATTATTATTATTATTATTATTATCTCTCGGAATATAGCTCACGTAAACATTGCATTTCAGATACTTAACACTAAAGCTCAGTTACGAAATTCTTAATACATTTCATTCAAATTCACATAATGTGGTTCTTACAATAATATGAGAGAGAAACATGACAGAAGTTTTTGGAGTAATTCGTACCTTACCCAATCCTCCTCGCGACCGTGAATTTTTATTGCGTTTTTCTTCATTTTATTTAAACACTTTTTCCTTAAATAGTAAAACTGTTTTTCTAGTTCAATAAGCTCTTCCATCTCTCCAACATAATTCACTTATTTGAAGCTGGTGAATTACAACAGTATACTACTGTAGGTACCTCTGATTTAGAGTGTAGCTGATATGTACATTTATTGCCAAACAGTAGGCTTATATCTCATTTGACAATATGTGTCTCAGCAAGTTTCAGTTCCTAAGAAGTGAAACAGTATATCAAATTGCGGCTTCAGTTAGTCCCATCGTGACCCACAAGGCACTTCCTTAGTACATAATGAAGTCCTGAGTCATTTAATTTAATTTAAATTTGTTTAATAAAAGGTCGGTTTTTGATTATGTGCATAGAATATT
This sequence comes from Periplaneta americana, assembly GCA_025594305.2. Taxonomy (NCBI): domain Eukaryota; kingdom Metazoa; phylum Arthropoda; class Insecta; order Blattodea; family Blattidae; genus Periplaneta; species Periplaneta americana. The sequence continues at coordinate 77,902,080 of JAJSOF020000021.1, forward strand.
CTCGAAGAAATGGATTTCATGAGAAGCCTACAGCATATCCACCTACAATCCTGCTAAGTTCCCTCATACAACTATGTCTCACATCTGTCTACGTACCACACACCTATCCACCTCATACCTACCTATGTGGTTCGTAGTTCGAGCCCTCGGTTAAGGTATTTCTTTCATATCCACTCTTAACTTATATTCACCAACCTAACTACTTTGTACTTATCTCCTTATGTACCATAATCTGATTGACATCTACATGTAACAAATTTTTGTTGTGGAATTCATTATTTCTAAAACGATTCTTTTATGATCTACTTATTTTTACACAGTACAGAGAAATCATTAGTACTGTATTATTCCTTACTTTTCTTCGAGGCAGCACATTCGAGATATACAGGAGTCGTGTAACATTGCAAGAAAATCTACACAGAAGAGATGAACATAACTGGTCAGAAATTTCTTTCGGCAAGAGCCAGTGGTGTCAAAACTTCCTATGGTCCGTTCCAGGGATCTGTGGAATAGAAAGACGAAATAAGATCTCTGCGCAAGTAGTATGTGTGAGAGTTAGGGCCAGTGATTGCTCTGAGGGGGGGGTTGCTTGAACGAAGTGAGCTACCGCTTCCAGGAGGGGGATAATTTCTATCTGAACTCTACTCTATCTTCTACCACGAGCATCTTACCCCTTAGCGGACTCGAGCTGATGCTGCCCGCAATACTCTCCGGCACAGATAGACTCCGCCCCCCGTATGCGCGAAGATACTCTACAGATTCCTGGGACGGACCATAGGTATAAATTCTGCAACGGGATGGGTTTTTATAAATGAGTTATTTGTATATATTGTGTAAAATGTAAATATTGCTAATTTGTATATTGATTTTTGTTATTATTTTGTCCCTGTAACGTAGGAAGAACACTTTCTTAACTTAAATATTTACTGGTATTTATAATTAAAGATATGAATTTCACAATCTCAGAATATATATTTTTGTTCATCGTAACGGAGTTGATTTCGTTAAATAAATTATATATAGAGTATTTACAGTTAATGTGTACCATGTTTACTGTTATATTCTATAATACATACTGTATATACTATTTTAGTATTATTATCGATCTAATTATATTTTCTGGCATATGTAGCACTAATATTAGTGCAGTGTTAGTGTATTTATATGCTTAAAAAGTCGATGGAAAGATCATTTCAATTTAGTAGCAATCCCGCTTACAGATTTCATGCTCCATTATGATTGTGTACCGAACTAGGTTATACCTTTCGTAGCGTCCTGACGTAAGTATTTAGGGTCAGAGTTTGAACTCTAAAACTCCAGAATATACTAACCGATAACTTGCCTAACTTGTTTAGGAACAAAAATGCGCTTCCTGATCATAAGATATTACTGTACAAAAACAGATAAAAATTTGTACATAAATATACATATAAAAGTGTACATTCATGAGGAATAAGAAATATAAATTTTCTGTCTAATATACCAGTTTAAGTGGGACTATCATTCTCTATACCGAAAGCGACACTGAAAGATGTTTTCAATAAATTTTTCACTCGATTTTAAAAAGAAAGTAAATTATGATATTTTATAATTTATCATTGACCTTGTTCCTAAAAAGAATTTTGGTTTCCAACCATATGTTGGTATTTAATACCTCAAGAGTTTCTAAACTACTTACAGATACTATAATACGGGTCATCTTTTCCGAGAACTTGAGGAGAGCCCATTTCGTCTGTTCCGTTATGTCTGACTAGCCAAAGCAACTGGATTTTTAGACTTATTTATTTATTTATTTATTTATTTATTTATTTATTTATTTATTTATTTATTTATGTATTTATTCATTTATTTATTTATTTATTTATTTATTTATTTATTTATTTAGTTATTTATTTATTTATTTATTTAGCTAATAATTGTAACATAAAATATAATATATACAGAAAAACTTCAGCTCGCCCCTGAAAGAGTAGAACTCGTGCTCAGGGGCGGATTACTGAATTGAAATTAATAATTATACAATACAATTTGTCATATATCTACTATGCAATTATAGTATATAAATTTAAATTTACAATTTTTCAATTTTTATAAAATCCATACATAACTTTTTAAATTTAATACTAGCACTATTAGAATTGACAAGATTAGGATATTTAAATATAAATTTGTTATATATTCTTGGGCCTAAATTAGGCCCTACTACTATGATTAAATACTGTAAAAGTGTTGCATTTTGGTTCAAACAATCTTAAAGAATTGATACTTTTTGTTTCATAACTATGAGAATACAATTCAAAATTAATTCGATTTTTATGTATGAATTTTATTAATACAATATAATACATTTTTCTTACGTTAAGTACATTAAAGTCTGAAAACAAATTTTGAGATGAAAAATCAATAGATTATTGAAGACATATTTTAATGATTTTCTTCTGTAATAAATAAAATGGATAATTCCATACAAAATTACCGATTGAAATAAAGTTAGATATGTTGTGCGTAATAAAATTATTGACAAGTAATTCCTCAATAAAACAAAATAATTTACTATTTTACGTAATTTATTACAAAGGTAATTAATGTGTTGGTTCCATTTTAAATGATTATCGAAAATTATGCCTAAATACTTAACTTCAGAGTACTCTTTAATAATCGGACATTTACACTGTAATGTATGTTTTAGTTATGGATCCAAAGTATAGGTGACCTTTCACGTTTCAGGTGACATTGTCCGATCAGACTGATATTTTACGTAGTTCGGAAGTACTAAATCTCAACGTATGGATGGGAATGCATTTTTCTTCACAAAGCAAATTGAACGAGAATTTTTATAATTATCGTCAATAATACTATTAAGTTTATATTTTTACAAAAATAACTCAAATAATTTTAATTACAACCAATTATAACAGTTTGTGCACAAAAGGTTATTTGTTTATGTACACATAAATATATCTGTAATAGTGTTTTATGTATCTATATAAATTTACTCACAACTGAAAATTGTCTCACAATTCTGGCGAAGAAGAAACTACCCACTACAGTTCTGGTCGTCCGATTCGTCTACAAAGATATGGCATTTAGCCTCAAGAAATTATAGCGATTAGATACGTAAATTATGAGTAAATTCGTCCTTAGGTAGTTTAGCATCTTCGTCAATTTGAATTATTCCACTCCTAAAGGTTTTTATTAAGATTTCATTTTGAAGCCGATTGATAGACTGATCAGCATGCACGTTCGCGTGTTTCTCGCTCATTATAACGATAATGTAGATTTGATTCAAGAATATCTGAGGTCCTCTCTTGTCCTGGACTAATTTGTGGCTCAATTGAAACATTCAGAGCTGGGAAAATTGGTAATTACAGGCTTTATATCTTTTTTCACCCTCGTCTTGTATCTGCATTATTCCCGATTCGCTTTATTTAACGGGGACGTCTTGTTTTATTTTCAAAAGTATTTTTTTTTAATGATTTGCTCCTAAATTTCTTACATGCTGCCTTAATGTTCGTTACGGAGACGGTATCATTAGGCAATACTGTATTTATCTGAAGAATATGTTCATATTTTGATAAGCTTTTTAAGTATCCAAAACAATGGCCTTTCTCAGATGGCAACACAATAGAAGTACGATTGAAATAGATAATAAAATATCAGTACAAGTAAATATTTTAAATTATGCCATTATGGAGAAAAAACTGAAACAAATAATTTTCTTCTTCAAACCAAAGGATTAGGCCCAGTGTCCTCTTTCCTTCTCAAAGTTGAAATCTTCAGATCATTTTGTGCTTGGTTATCTGACTTACCTTTTTCTTATTGGTTTGTAATTTATGGAATATTATTTTGTTTGCGTAGTCTATTGTTTTCCACTTTCCTTATACAGGGTGAGTGCGTGAGTCATAATTACGTAATACGTATAAAGTATTTCAGAATACCTTATATGCCAAAACAAACATATTTTGTCATATAAACGTATAACCGATACTGCATTGTTATCAAGATATGGCAACATTGCGTTATTTCAAAAGCTAGTCTGACAATTACCCGTGGCTAAAATCGGAAGTAACAGTCGGTATTGTTTCTTTTTTAATTATTTTTTTACTTGGTTATTTAACGACGCTGTATCAGCTACGATGTTATTTAGTGTCGATGAAATTGGTGATAGCGAGATAGTATTTGGCGAGATGAGGCCGAGGAGTCGCCATAGATTACCTTACATTTGCCTTACGGTTGGGGAAAACCTCGGAAAAACCCAACCAGGTAATCGGCCCAAGCGTCGGTGTTGTTTTGTGGTTAAAAAGAGATCTATTCATAGTTGGCCATGTCTTGACCAAAAATGGTATCTTCAATCGTCACAACCAGCATGTCTGGGCATACCAGAATCCAAATGCTCCTGAGGAAGGACATTCGAAATATCATTACTTTTCTCCATCAATATCTAGATGGGTGTAATTGGCAATACCCTACTGGGACCATGTGAACTTTCTGCACGATTAACAGGTGCCAACTATGAATACATACTCGTATTATCTTTATAACCAAAAGACAACACCGACTGTTAGTTCTACGGGTATTTGGTAGACTAGCTTTGAAGTAACGCAATGTTGTCATATCTTGATAACAATGCAGTATCGGCTATAAGTTTATATGACAAAATATGTTTGTTTTGGTATATAGAATACTCTGCAATACTTTAGAGTATATAATTACGATTCACCCTGTATGTTCATATCATTTTTGTTTCTGTTTTTAATCCTTTCTGCAAGATTCAACATTCTAGTTCTTGATAAAAATGTGCATTTGTTTGATGTTCCAGAATTTCGGAGGAATATTATTTCGTTTGATTCGATTGAAGTAAAATAATAAAGTAAAATTATAAATATTTTAACAAGTCTGAAATCGTAAGAAAATAAAGGCGTATGTTTTGCTGCAGTGAGTAGATTTCATTTTAAGTTTTCGATTGTTGTAAAATATATTTATGAAATTCTTTTGCCCTTAATTTTCTAAACATTTAGCTAACTCACATAACGAGGACATTTTTATGAATAACTAATTATTCTGACTAATTTGTTATGTTGAAACTCTCTAATGTGAACATTTCTGCCAACAGTCTAAAAGAATGACGTTGGTCAATGATTTGAAGGAGACAAGTTGGAATAATGAAATCAAATTTTATCATGACTATTACCCTTTATTACGTCATACTACTTTTGACCAATAAAACTGTACGAAAGACGTGTTTCAACTAATCAAATCTGTTTATCGCTACAATTTTATAACTTCCGTAGCATTTGTTTGTTTCTATCACTTCCCTAGCATTTCTTTTTTTTGCCAACATTTCAAACTGCAAAACTCGAGTAGGATTTAATTGAATATTACACGATTAGAAGAAAGTATATAAAGATTAGAAGAAATAAAGTACTGTAATAAAATAAAATATTAATTGACTTACTACAATTCTATTTCTGCTAATGTTAGGTTCACCATTTGAACGGGGCCACCAAGTTTTCTTTGATGAGAAGTCGGCGTTGAACTGCCTGGGTTATGCTTGGATTTTTACTTCTTGTTGAAGGAATATGTACGAGTATTTTCCACTTTCAGAACAATGGTGTGAATTCTTTAAGAAATAAAGTGATATTATTTTTTCTCTGTTTTAAAATAATATATCCTATATTCACTGGAGTTCACTTGAATATCAGAGTATTAATCAGGATTATTTTCTACTGCTTTCGAATTTCGGTCCAAATAACTGATATTTAATCTGGTTACAATATGATTTTATAATATCAAAGCATTAAATTTCACATACACATAAATATTATGTTTTAAACAACTCGATTTTCAGATGTTTCGAAGGAAATTACAACATGATAGAGATTTACATCCCAGAAGAAATGTAACTAATATATTTCCCTTCTAATTCAAGCCGGTGTCTCTCTATATTCAATTTTACACGTTAATAGAATTTTCCATTTTCGATATTTGTCTTGCTTATTCTAACATTAGATCTTAGTATCACATTTTATCCAGTTGTGAATAATTCACGCGAATGCAATAATTGTTTAATTCCAATTATCCGATTTCTTGTTTTCAGTGGATTCCATCTTTATTTCTTCCAATGTACTGTAGGTACATGAAATACCACGATTGTGTCATTTCTGTTTAGAGTATTCGTGATCCACGAATTGTAGGTGCAGCTATGAAATAATTCGCATTTCTTTTGTAAATAAGATGGTCCTGATTCCTCAGCAAGAGATTGTGTTGTATGTTTGTTAAGCTATCAGCGTAAAATTGTTGGTCAATATTATTCCGCGAATAACAAGAGCTTTTAATTAAAAAAGGAGCAATATTTTTATTTACTCTAATAATATTATAATTTTATTTTTAGAATTATCGCATAGAAGAAAATAAATAAATATATTTTATATTGTTTTATTCATAAATTTGGAACAGTAGTACTTGTATATATTTGAGAAAAGATATATATGTAGGAAGATTAGACTAAAATACATTGGTTCTTTTAAGGAAGCTGAACTAAAATCATTGTCATGCTTATTTAAAAAAGTAGATTATATTATATTTTTCCTCTAAGAACATATATAAATCAACTCTCCGAGGTGGGAAATCCCCGAAATGAAATCTTGGTCCTACAGGCTAAGATTTTTCCAGGAGGATGGTAACTTTTCCAAGTAAAAAATTCCTAACTCATAATCATCGGTCAAAGAAACCGGACGGATCCGATGCAGGTTTTTAAAATGTTAAGGATGTTGATGATGATGATTCTCCTTCAATACTTGATTTTCTTCTGACTTGCCTTTCATGTGAAGTAGGAACATGAAGAACGAGAGAGTCTGATTAATTATCTGTGAAAAAAATCATATGTAATGGAAAATTTATCATCTATTCATTGTATTTAATTTATTTTAAACTGTATAATTAATCTGAATATATATAGAATATATCTGTAACATGTAGTCATTATTTTAAAAGTGGCTACTTTACGCACTACTTTGTAGATACAGTACTCATATTAGAATTAAACTTAAAGACTGTTAAAATGCAACCATTCTTTATCAGCAAGGTGTTTCAGTACAAATATAAAACGTTAGGTTAGCCCTTGTACATATTACTGCATAGTGCAATAGTGTATACTTTAACCTGACCACAGTGTACAACTTTTCCGTGTTTTGTATTAATGCGCTTCACTTTTTATTTAAATGAAAATTATTGTATATATTCTTGTAATAATATAAATTGGTAGATAAGCTTTCGTTTAATACTTGTAAACCGCAATACTGTAAATTTTTAAAAACAAGAAACCATTTATAATGAAGGACTAGTTTTCTAATTGCGCACTGATGTATTTTGGTGTACAACCAATTGCGAGGTCCTTGTCCACGTGCATTTATTGATGCGAGGGACCATTTTAAGAGCGTGTCAAGTTTAATATTCTCAGAACCAAAAAAAAAAAAAAAAAAGTGATACACCAACTACAGCAACGCAACCTTATGGGCTTGGTCTAAGGACCACGATATAAGAAAGAAGAATACATCTTACAGAAAAAGAGAGTAGAGATTTATTCTTAATCAGTTTAATAATAATAATAATTGTACAACAAACATATGTTCAACAGAGCAGCCATGACAGCTGTACTGAACTTTCTTTCATTACCTAGTGTTCTTGAAGGAACAGGAGACTCAATCGGTCATGTTAAAATTCTATCAGGAGCTGAGGTTGGACAACAGGCTACTGTAAACTACTACTGAAAATAATGTGACTACGAAAACGTAATCAAGTTAGCCATCCACTTGTTGTTCGATGTATGTAGTTTAGTCAACTGACCGAACACAGGTTTGAACCTCATATAGTGAAATCAATAAGGCATCACTTATGAGGCAACTAAGACAGGAGATGAAGGGGTAGGGTGGCCAGTCCCTTTGCCCCTCCATTGTATAGATCGATAACTAGTAATGTATTACACTAATCAGACTTCAGATGTATACAAACAACTGTTCTTTCTCAGACACATATCGCCAATTGAGATGTACTGTCTGATTATTATAGATGTACATATTAGCCAGTATCTCAATCACAGAGTCCTTCCTGTTATGGAGTTCAAAATTGGTTTACGGAAAGCTAAAAAACATAATGAATAAGATTACATCATTACAAATTTCATTTGTTTCATAACCTAATGAGTAAAAAATAAAATATGAAAAGTGGTCCAATTTAGGCAACCTTCTGCACTGGGAGAGATTTGAGATTCATCCCAGGCATTTTTTAGCACAATCAAGTGATTAGAAGTTGTGCAACGCCACATCTCCCAGTCCCGAAATTCAAAACGTAAGGATGTACAAAAATTGTCATGCAGTCTCTACTATGTGCAGTGAAAGAACAGGTATCTAATTGTTGTATTTCTTTATCAAGCCCCAGGAGATTTGAAGTAGAGATTTATTTAGTTTTGTTTTTGTAATTCGTCGCTTCATGGTCATAGGGACTTATGTCAGTTTTTAGTTTCTGATAACCCATTAAAAATCTTCAGTTTGATATTACAGGTTTGTCTTCGGGTGGATTACAAGTCATTATAAACCACAATGATCAATTTGCGTAGGTCTAAATCTTAATTTATAACATTTTGTCTGCAATTATGTCTGTGTATGTCCTTAATATTATCGCTATATAATGTCAACAATGTAATAATGAGGAAGCTTGTAAGATTTATATTTCCACTCTTGTTACATTGTATAAGATGAGAGAACAACAATAACTAGTTATTGAATATATTGTAAGATTTTTGTCATAGAAACAAAATGGTTCTTCTAGTACAAAAGCAAGCTGACATGACAAAGAAAAGTAAATGTTTTAATGGTAGTATTTTCTGTAGATATTTATATTTTTAATTTAACATATACGTACGTTAAATATATACGTTAAATTTTAATTGTATTATGTTATGTTAATGATATTCGTTACTCACCCTCCTCGCAGTAGCTGCTGGAAGTATTGTCCATCTTGTTTAGTACGTAATTCACATCGTGTGAGAAACTACCATTCACACCCATCAGTTCCTTTGAATTAATGGAACGGATTTCTGTTCGAATATTTTATTTACGTTTTTCCCGTTTGTGAGAATTAAATGCGTAACTTACACCTTTTTAAGTGTTGCCAAGATATATAAGTCGAATGGTGTCACATCTAGAAAACGAGCTGGCCATAATCCTTGCTAATAATTCTATAACCAAATATAAACTAATGTTATTAATAGAACATAGTGCATACATTTTAATACGGCGAAGCGGCATGAGTTTGCGGATTCAAGCAGCGGCGGTAGCGGAGGACCTGCTGTTGGTCGGCCGACAGAAACACCGGGAAAGTTCGCTGAGACTCACTGTAGGTAGAACTAACTCATTCTCGGAGACTTTTATTGGAGAAACTGCCAGTGTTAGACTACATATTTTTCACGGATTAATTTTGAAAGACCGCGAATGTGGCTGGGATCCATTGTATTATCTTCCATCAAAATCTGTTTATTACTTCAGCTACGGCTGGGTCATTTCATGGGACAATTCTTTTTCGGTTTACTTCTCACTACTTCGTTTTGATCTTTACATTTTACTTTAATTCGTATTCTCCTGAGTAAAATACTTTCAATCCTAAAACTTAAATACTAAATACGTCAGTAAATTTTAAAGTGTTAATATTTTTAGTACGTACTTTCATCATTGTCTTGTTAGACACAGAAACAAATTTCCCAGCTGTGAGCGAGAAGTCACTGTTGGTCGATGCAATGATGAACACCAAGCATCGCTGGAATGGCACAGGTGCGCCAACCCAATCGCATCCAAAAGCAGCTTCTTTCACGCTCTCCGCCTTAATTTCAAAATAAGAAATTATGAATTAAATTTTTGTAGATACTTATAATTGTTACAATTTATTGAACCACGGTATTTCAATACAATAACCTGAAATTCTTTAGCGGCGAAGACCTCATATATTTGCAAGGAATAACTCAAATACTCATAACTTGATTATCTAGTCCGCTAGTCCTATTAGTCTTATTATAGTTGTACATAATATGGAAATTACACACATTGTTGCTAGGAACGAGATTTCGCTAAGGTAAATATGTCAGTCTTTCACTGTACAGGTCGAAAGCGAATGCCAAGAAAGTTGTACAGTATATACACTTTCGTTGGTTCGATCGAAGGTTTTCTGTTGCGCAGTATCGACAGATAACACAGGCTGAAGGTACGTCAAGATTTAACGCGTCATTATACAGCTGACATCTATTCAGTATATTTCATATTAGTTCCCTGCATTTCAGTAAGTAGGCTTATTGCAACATTGAATCTTCATTCATGATGCGTATATTATGAAGAAATCATACAAAATATGTCATACTATATTCCTATTGAAATATTCTGACATTCAATAACCATCTTATTCAACAGTTAATATTGCAGTCAAATAAGCGGAAACTTCAAATTAAAGAAAAGAGGAGCATGAACCATGTTTTAACTGAAGAAACACGCGATGATATAGGCTATAAGCTAGAACTATCTCCCACGACAACGTTAAAAAGTTAGCTGAAAGAAACGAAAATTGTTAAAACTAAAGTCATATTAAAGAAAAGTATGGAACGGACCATGTGACTAGGCTTGAATTTTACCAATAAAAACGAAATCCACTGTGTTTATAAATAATATCATCTTGAAATATGTGAAATGTACTTTATAGAGAACGATCAATAGTTCTAGCACTAGTAAGATGGGCCAGTACACTACAACTGCAATATTTGCGAGATTTTATTGCTGAATGTTGGCACGTTGTATCACTTCTAAGAGGGCTTTGACTTTCCGAATGACGCCGTATTAAGCGAAATCTTTTTCCTGGCCTACTCCCGTTACTATACTTCGTTTCATAATGTCTGACAGGAGATGTAGGCCTAAACATTGTCGGCAGAGGAGGAGAGGAGTGTAATTGCTATTCAACCAATTGCAGAGGTCTCATTCCACGCTTTTCTTAAAATTGGGCAGTCTGAAGCGTTCTATCCTCACTCAAATTTAATGAGACCTCTGCTATTGGTTGAATATCAATTATATCTCTCTCCTCCGCTATCGGCAATATTTACTTATTCTGTCAGACATTATGGGACGAAGTATAGAATTGATATAAATTACATGAATTCAGATGTATAGGCCCACAGCGTAAAATACAAAGTCAAAGATGACAGATTTAAAGAATATTAAACACTATTATAGAGGCTTAAATTCATTCCTGCTTGTAATTGTATGTCAATGTTAATATCGACGTTGCAAAATGAAAAAAGTACAGAATAAATGGAAATATTATAAGGACACTTAAAACAATTCCTTCGGGTAAAGCAGGCATGAGAATAAGGGAGAGGAAGTATAGATGATCCAGTGCACTCCTTTCACAATATTTCGGACGTAACTCCTGTGTTTACAACAACGGCTAACTACATGAACTTGGCTTCTCTTCTGCTAAGGGATGCACAAAACTAATGCGGCATTATATTACATTAAACATTTCAAATCAAGTCAAATACGTAATACAGTTTTTCATATAGTCATTATGGCTTAAGACTCATTATAAATAACCACAAGATCTAGATCGTGTACACTCTTTGATCAGGACGAGTGTCTACATTAGGATGAATGCAGTTACTACATAAAAGTAAAGCAGTTACTAGATGATAGGCTGTTAGAGTGTACGCGCAATTTTTTTCATCAGGTTCATTTTAGAAAAAACTATTCGCAGACATAAATCATGGTTTAAATATTGCCGGTATATTAGTTGCGAAATTACTTTAGTTATGATTATGACACTTCTCATTAGGTAATAATTTATACAATTCCTTGCCGACTTCACCTGAAATTTGGAATGTTATCTATGACTCGGCTATGTGTTTTAAAATGCAACAAATTGATAGGACTGCATTTTGAAATAGTAGTGATTATATATTGGCTTTTCCATTAACAAATTATTCTTTTACAATTTTTAAAGCTTTTTCAATATTTCAACCTGCACAAAAAATTAAATTAAAATAACACATTGCTTTATCTCATGTAGGAACTGTTCTATTAATACAAACCATTTTAACAATGATATTTTAAACTCTTACTTATACGCTTTTATTTGCTAACATCTAGTTTACTTTTGAGATCGAAGAGGTGTTTGATATTATGTTTTATATAAATCTCAACTGAACAGTTGAGTCGTGAGTTTTATCTTTATTCATAGGAACAAAATAGTGTTTTTCCCATATTTCTAGGATATTAATACAAAATCTACCATTTATTCGCCATATTCCACCACTTTACACAATCCTGATTAGAACGCTATTGTACAGAGTTCAACCTCTGAATACTGTACGTGTAGACAGGTAGAAAAGTTGTGTAAAGAGAGATGGAGGGTAGTGTATACAGTGCCCGCGCCGGAACATATTGTCCATGCCTGGGGTAAAAGCTCCAATTCTCGTTAATGAATGGGTAAACAATATTACAATATGTTTGGAAAACGTGTTCAATTATAAAAATAATACCTCTTAAAAGTAACACACTTAAACAAATTATACATTTTAAAATTTCAATTGAAATACGAATTTCAGTTAAAGAATAGGTATTTGTAATCAAATAAGTAAAATATAAATGATCAAAGAGTTGGAATGCTTAGCATATTAGTTTGTGTCGATTGATATAATCTTCAAGACTAAATTAAATTTAAATCCACTTACTTACCTCATTAATTACCTTTTAATAAATTTTTATAATAATTAAATATTGTAATAATTTAATATGAAATGTTATACTGTACATAAAAATCATCCTTCTTGTTAGTATTTACAGTTATTAGGAACAAGGGGACTGTTTACAAAGTCATGCGTCACTCCGACCAGGGCTAAGTAAATGGAAATATTAACAGATTGTTCCTAGTGACATGAAGAAGTATATAAATTTATGTAATAAAAATGAACATAGCAACTGACTTTATAATTAAGTGGCGTTTGATAAATTTCACAACTTCTTTCTGTACAATAGAATGGACAGTAACTTACAACATTGGAAGAGACGTACAGATTAAATTGACAGAATAAAAAGAGGAAAATATATATAACAATAAGGTAATTTGCATTCCGAAAAGTGGATACGTAAATGTTTGTAATGGTATATTATACTTCAAGTAATTAATGATATTAAGCATCACCTTGAGATTGGTGTTTGACTTAAATCTTCAATCTAATTTAGGCTAACGAAATAACACTTAAATTGAAGAAAGATTCACTGCTACTTACATATGTCGACAGTTCATTTCCCAGCCAACAGAATACGAAAACATTGGTCATCAGGACGCAATATATGACTATCGCCTGTGAGAGATCTGTAAAGTCATTCAAACTCTGCGGAATAAAAATTGCTTATATTAAGACGTACGCTTGATTTTGTATAAAACATACTGATGAAAGGACTTCAATGCGTTAAAATTTTTCTTTACAAAATTTGTCTATAAAGTTGCAATTACTGGTACATATTTGTTAATTATAAAACGTCCTTTTTAATTTATAAGTTTTCAAAATGACAAAGAAGTATAATATAGGCTACAATATTAATGGTAAAAAAGTAACAATTTAAAATCAATGTAAAATAATATATTATAGAATAATATCTACTTGATTTACAAAAAAAAAAAAAAAAAAATACAGCTAAAGTGGCTCAGTGCCTGCGTGTTATGCATATAATTCATGGGCCAGAGTTCAAATCCTATTCTTCCTGAATTTATCTTTTATTTGGCAACCACGTGGTCTAGGCGACACAGATTTCTCCGGGTACTGTGATTTCCCTGTCGCATCCAACATTGCTCCATCATCATAATTAATGACGAGTGTAATGTAAATTCACCGCTTGTCGCGCACTCTGGACAATTTCTGACGAACTAAGTTGTCTAAGATTTTTGACACTAGCGACATCTATGAGCCCTCTCGTAGAATTAACGGTAAATAAGGGGCCCTGCATTGGAAAAAATGAACTCTTGAATGTTACTACTAATAACAAAATGAATTTCATGGTATGGGGTATGAGCTCTGTATAGGTCAGATCTAAAGTAACCGAAATTCCTTTTAATTATATAAATATTGATAATGATAATAATAATAATAATAATAATAATAATAATAATAATAAATTCGTTTTACACTCTGTGGAAACTGCACAGAATTTTAAGCTTTTGTTGTGGTTTCATGGAGGAAACAAAGTGATTAAGGTACAGCCAAGATGTTAGGTTATCCCTGCTCAATGTTACGTATAAAATTTTATTCAACTTACTCTTTGCCAAAGTGGAAAACTATACAAATTTGGAAATAGGATTAGCTATATCAGTATGATTTCCGCAGAGGTAAGGGGACAGTTGATGAAATAGCCTAAGGCAGGTCCTGGAAATATATTTGGAATATGGAATTGATCTTTATTTGTTATTCATTGACTATGAGTCTGCCTGTGGCTCAATTGGGAGAAGTGAACTGTACAGGGGGCATGGAGAACTTAAGGTTCCTAAAAATTAATAAGCCTATTTAAACTAATCATGAAAAAAATAGAATGTATGGTAAAAGTTCAAGAGCATTTGAATAAAAAAATATCCAAGACAGGATGACTCGTTGGCATATTTTCTTTTTATTGTAGTTCTTGAAATGGCCACCAGGAAGAGTAACTTAGATGCATCTGGTACTCTCATGAATAAATCTGTCTAGCTACTGGCTTACGCCGACAATATAATGTCAGTCGGACGTATGAAAGAATGGAGAAAGCCTTTTTGAATCTTTAAAAACTTCAGCTTCATTTGGCTTGAATATAAATCCAAAGAAGACCAAATGGATGATATCCTCAACTTCAAAGGCCAGAAGAGAAAGATTTGGACGGTGTATCCAATTGGAAACATTTAAGTTCGTGATATTTGATGAATTTGTGTATCTTGGTCCCTGATAATATTAAAATGGATTTGAGGGAGGTGGGGTATGATGATAGAGACTGGATTAATCTTGCACAGTATAGGGACCGCTGGCGGGCTTATGTGAGGTCGGCAATGAACCTTCGAGTTCCTTAAAAACCATTTGTAAGTAAGTAAGGTCCCTGATAACAAATAACAATATTTTAGATGAAGAGATCAGTAGCAGACTTGTTTTACCGAATAGAGCATATTACGGACTAGAAAAGGTTTTTAACTCTACATTGTTATCAAAAAAAGACAGAAATTCAGATTTGTAAGACATTAGTTGTGCCAGTTTTATCATATGCAACCGAGACATGGTCAGTGAGTAAAAATAATGAAAATCGATTGAATGCATTTGAACGGAAAATCTTGAGGAATGACAATGGTGTGTGGAGAAAAATGTTTAATTGTGAGATCTATGATCTGTATAAAGGCACTGACCTGGTGCGGAAAATTAAGATCAATAGACTGAGATGGGCAGATTATGTATCGTCATAGCAAATCCTGAGGGAAGGAGAAAAGTGGGACGACCGAAGACCAGATGGCTGGACTGTGTTGAAAGGGATTTGAAAATCATGGGTGTCAGAAATTTGAAGAACTTGGCAATCGATAGGAACAAATGGCAAAATATTCTTAAGCAGGTCAAGACTCGACCAGGTTTGTAGCGCCAGAGATGATAATGATGATGATGATGATGATGATTATGAAGATGATACTAGGTTCAAATCTAAATTAATCATTACCATATTTTGTTCTTTAACAATATGGCTAATGCCAGATAGAGGCCTAGTGTCATACTAATGAAAAGCTACAGAAGTCAGAGTATCAGTGTTCAAAATATAACATACTCTTAAAATTATACCTAACTAAAAGTACGAATCTGTCAATAAATGGTCTTTCATTTTCTGTGATGTAATGTTGGGTGCTACAAAATCAATGGAGAACAACTATTCGATTATCAGTACGAAAGTAGAAATTCATTTCTCATCTCTTTTCTTTTTACAATTGAGACATGGGTTAATGCTAATACAGTATCATAAATATGTAAGTAAGTAGTATCAGATTATCGCTCTCTCAGAAATAAAGAACCAATCATTTATTAGCAATGCAAATTTACAGGATATCCTACATTAAGGGGTTGGGTACATCTTACAGCAGTAACATTTTTGGAAATATTCAACTTTTTTTCCTCCATTACTGTGTCTTGTACTGCTGTAAGCTGTACCTAACGCCTTAAAACAATTCCTAATTTATTATTATAGATATCTTTCATCAAACCATACTGTACCAACACAGCTGAAAAGGCAATGACACATAATGCCACGAGGAAAATTAGGAAGAGACCACAGAGGGCATAGGACAACGTATCTTCCATACATTGCATAAACCTGAAACAGAAATATTTGCGAGTATTATTAATGAAATGAAATCAGAATTGATTATGAACATACAAAACTCTGTTATTTCAACCTCCAAAACATTTTGTGAGAAAATATTCACATAATTTTCTCTCTACCTGCAGATGGTGTTCTGAATATACAACGTCCAAAACTTCAATACAAACTAGAATCTAAAGACGAATGAGACTCGTGAGAGCTGATATAAATTACATTAAGAGTAAAAACTGAAATTAAGTTCATATTAATATACATCTCGATTGCAAAACTTTTAACACTGTATCACTTCGGAAAACGTAGTATCTGCCTTTCTCGTGTAAAATTTTACATTACCTCGTTAACATGTTTCAGTCTTTTGTCGTCCATCTTCAGAACTGGTTTTTGGCACCTTTTGTTTATGTTCCCTGTGGGGGTATGTTTGTATAGTGTAATGTGGAGTCAAAGAGTGCGTGTGTTCTGAAATTGGGTTGTGTGTTCAGAGTTTCGTTTGGATATGTTTCTGTATGTCTATATATTTCGTATGCTAACCACACCTACAGAGACATCAACACAGGCATGGAAATTCTTCACATTCAACCAAAAAGCCAGAAACTAAACACACTAGAACAATACGAAATATACAGACACACAAAAATACATCCAAATGAAATTCTCAACACACAACTCAATTTCAGAACACACACAATCTTTGACTCCACATTACACTACACAAATACAACCCCACAGGAAACACAAACAAAAGGCGCCAAGACCAGCACCAATCATTTCTGAAGATGACAGACAACAGGCTCAAACATGTTAACGAGGTAATGTAAAATTTAACACAAGAAAGAGAGAGATAATATCTTTACAGAAATATTAATATAGCCTATTTGTTTGTATTAATGTATTTTTAGAATATTATTAAAATCCATAGACAACAGTTTATACTCTTTACCCTAGCCTATTCTCTTCTCCCTGTATGAAGTTTTGTACTTGTGAGTAAAATTGTGCACTCTTTACCGAAATTCAGGATATCAGATAAGCAATTAAATGGTAGGAATTTTAATTCCACTACAATTTCTAAATATCTTCCTATTAATGTATTTAAATGTAACACGAAAAGTGCAGCAAAAATATAAATACGATATTGTGTGAACTGTATCTTCCAGAAAAATTCCAGAAATAGGACTAATGCATATCTGATTTAGATTTTTCCTATGATTTTACGTATACAGATATTTAGTCATAAAATGACAATTATTCAGCATGTTTCGTGTGTAAATATACGTTATAATAGTTCCTATTTCTGATAACCCACATAAAACATAAGCTAATAAATAGATAGACATATAGATAGGTAGGTAGGTAGGTAGGTAAGTAAGTAGGTGGGCAGACGAACCGGCGGGCAGACGGACGGACGGACAGACAGACGGACGGATAAAACGTATTTTAGATTATAAGTGACTTAAACTTACATACAAGCTAGTCACAATGGTATTGGCAAAGAGAAGGTCTTATTTTTAACAGGACTGGGCACTAAAATCCATAAAATAAATCTATGATTTGCTTAGGTGAAGTACTAGATAACGTTTTGAAAAATTGGAGTATGAATTTTTACTGAAATTTTAATACAAAATTAAGGGTTACGAGTACCTCATATTAAAATTGGAACTAAATAACTTTATTTATCATTGGTTACTTTAGCGTTCAGTTAGATATTGTTCTTTTATATTTTGCCCCTTTATATTTTTCTGACAAATTCTTTGAAGTTATGCAATCACTAGAAGTAATATTTGCTTCACTTATGTATTTCTGCTCATTTGGCTCTCCTGGCAAACCCAGAGATTATCAACTGGAATTATCTGGGCTCGAGTAGAAATTAACTTGTTTTAAAGCTCACAGTGGTTTCTGAGTCGATTTGCATCTTTACATAACGACGGTTATATGTCAATTTTATAATCCAATCAGAGTGGTTCTTCTGCATGTGAAATAGGATATAATATCACAATATAGGCTATTTTCTAAAACTGTTGGCTGTCAGAAGCTTAAAACCGTGAATACACTAATCTTGGAATGTAGACTTCCACGGCCGGCGTCATAGGGATCGATGTTATCCGGGCTAAAGGGCCGTGGTCTATTGGAGCTGTTGCTACATCGGAAGGAAGAAGGCCTTAAAGTCAATCAAGCATGGTACCCGGCCCTGAGAAACACACGCATTAAACCATACATCCAACAGCCGAACACGACGGTAGCCTATCACAACCCATCTACCACCGGTGCGGACCGCGGCGAAAACGGCGAGCCCCGATCCATCCTGATCTTAAATACCGTAAGGCAACTGACAGGTCCACTAGCTATTCTCTTAAGACAGGAAAACAGGGAGGCAGGTGTCACTCCCAGATTTAGGTAGTAGATTATTAATTCATGACTTAATCTAATAAGCAACCGCTGTGAAATGGCCTGCTCTAACTCCGGCTATAAATCCATTCTATCCCTCTTACAGGTCTACGGAGTGAAGAGTCAATAGACTAGTCTCCGGATCTGACAGGAACCATCAAAAAGCCAATTGGCTAATACCGTTATGATGGTTAAATAACTTGAGCTAACATATCGTCCCCAATAAATCCGTTTTGCTGATCGATGGAGTTGTAATAGAGCCAATTGGCTAGTCTACATCCATCGAATCAAGTCATTTTACCTAAGAGCCAACTGGCTAGTCTCTAAAATTGAGACATCTCATCCTGCCTAAGGTTTTTTCCGTGGTTTTCCTAAGGCGTTAAGACAAATGTCGGGATGAGCCCTAAAAGAAATGGGCCACGGACCTGCATTCACTTCCCCAGACATTGGTGACGGCTCAAGATTAATGATTGTTCACATCGAACTCGGGCCCTGGCAGGGTTCAATCGTCCCCTTGTACAGATCACTGGAGTCATCAAGGAGCCAATTGGCTGGTCTCCTGATCTGAGAAAAATCATCAAAGCGCCAATTGGCTATTGTAAGATTAATCCCTACGCGTTCGAATCTTCAAACAGCCAAACTGGCTATCACCGTTTCGTGCCTAGACTTCTCCTCCATCGCGTCTCTCCTCCGGATCAGGTCGACCCTTTCAATGTGCAGACTTACACCTTCCGCCATTTCTTCTTCGTCCTGTTCTGTAATCAGATTGATCACATTTCCCTCCCTTCGCATATGTGGTACCTAAGAGGTTACGTCCATTTTCGGCTTTCACCCTTCAACATTTTCTAGAGCTCCTTCAGTTGAGCACCGTAACCCGAAGTGAGACAAGTTGCCAGTAGGCTTGGAGCTCACATATTCAGTTTCTTTCAGACTCGAACCCTTTGCGAGGACGCGTCTTGCGTACCTTTTAAATTTCTCCTCCCACTTCTTCCCTTTTAATTCAATTAAAAATAAAGTCACAGTCACAGTCGTTCCCAGCACACTAAGAAGATCTTTGCGCTCCCGTGTGCCATACCGCTGATGAAGTGTGCCGAAATAGCAGACGAAATGTATGGTAGCAACAGCTCCAACAAGGCACGGCTCTTTAGCCCGGATAACATCGATCCCCGTGATTACACTCTTTAAAATATCAGGGAAGCTGTATTGAAATAGCCTATGTTTTGTAGACTTAGGTTTTGAATGAAATATATATACATACATAAATACGTACATGCGTACACATACATACATACATACATACATACATACATACATACATACATACATACATACATACATACATACATACATACATACATACATACATACACACACACACTCACATACATATTATATAATATTCAAAATACAAAATTGTGAAACAGTAAGTTAGTTACAAATATACATGAAAAATTTTCGTCACAAGATTTAATAATTCAGAAATGAGGCAATATAATACTGTAAGTATGAAAAAGTACGATGAAGAAGTCGTGGTGAGGGAAAATATAATTTATATGCTCTTATTTGAGTTTTCGTACGAAATGCATTATATACTTCCTTTATCTAACGCTGTTATTCATTTAATTACTTTCATGATTTCACAATTTTTATAGTCATATTGGAAATTTTGTAGAAGTATATACAATTTATAACACTTTGTAAGAAATATATACATATTTTTAGAAACTATTTAGTAAGTAATAATCTCTAATTATAAAATTTCATGCAAAATAATATAATATTTACCATATTTATATATAGTGCTTCAAAAATAAATGTTTAATAAAATTGCGAAACGTCTGGAAACTCTTTCTAGTAGTCCTTAATATCATATGACACTTGACAAAAATTGTATATATTGTATTGTATATAACAGAATTCAATCTCCCATTGTACAGATCACTGGAGTCATCAAAGAGCCAATTGGCTATTGCCGTTAAGATTAATCCCTACGCGTTCGAATCTTCAAACAGCCAAACTGGCTATTACCGTTTCGTGCCTAGACTTCTATCACTCATCCTAGTTGGTACCATCGCGTCTCTCCTCCGGATCAGGTCGCTGTACTTCTGCCTCTCCTCCCCCCCCCCGTATGTTGTAGCTAATCAGTTACGTCCATTTTCGGCTTACCCACTGGAAATTTCTAGCGCTCCTTCACTGGGGCGGCGAAACCCGAAGTGAGACAAGTGGCCAAGAGGTTTGGAGCTCACATATTCAGTTTTTCACAGCCCCAACTCCCCCCTTGCAAGGACGTGTTTTCACGTAAATTTAAAGTTTCTCCTCCCACTTCCCCCTATCATTCATTCATGCCTCTCAACTGGGGCGGCGAAACCCGAAGTGAGACAAGTGGCCAAGAGGCTTGGAGCTCACATATTCAGTTTTTCACGGCCCCAACTCCCCCCTTGCAAGGACGTGTTTTCACGTAAATTTAAAGTTTCTCCTCCCACTTCCCCCTATCATTTATTCATGCCTCTCAACTGGGGCGGCGAAACCCGAAGTGAGACAAGTGGCCAAGAGTGGCGCTCACATATTCAGTTTTTCACAGCCCCAACTCTCCCCATGCAAGGACGTGTTTTCACGTACCTTTAAAGTTTCTGCTCCCACTTCCCCCCTCATTTATTCATTCATTCAATCAGCCTCTCAATGTGCAGACTTACACCTTCCACCATTTCTTCTTCGTCCTGTTCTGTAATCAGTTTGATCACATTTACCTTCCCTCGCGTATGTGGTACCTATGAGGTTACGTCCATTTTCGGCTTTCCCCCTTCAAAATTTTCTACAGCTCCTTCAGTTGAGCACCGTAACCCGAAGTGAGACAAGTGGCCAGTAGGCTTGGAGCTCACATATTTAGTTTCTTACAGGCCCGAATTCTTTTTCGAAGCGTTTTGCGTACCTTTTAAATTTCTCCTCCCACTTCTTCTCTTCTAATTCGATTAAAAAAAAGTCACAGTCATGTCGTTCCCAATACACTAAGGAGATCTTTGCGCTCCAGTGTGCCACACCACTGATGATGTCTGCCGGAGTAGCAGACGAAACATATGGTAGCAACAGCTCCAACAGACCACGGCCCTTTAGCCCGGATAACATCGATCCCCGTGAATACACTCTTTAAAACATCAGAGAAGCTGTATTGAAATATGTTTTGTAGATTTAGGTTTCGAATGATATATATACACATATATAATATTCAAAATACAAAATTGTAAGATGGTAAGTTAATTACAAATATGCATGAAAAATTTTCGTCACAAGACTTAATAATTCGGAAATGAGGCAATATAAGAATGTAAGTATGAAAAAGTACGATGAAGAAGTATGGTCAGAAAAATATTATTTATATGCTCTTATTTGAGTTTTCGTACGAAATATATTAAATCCTTTCTTTATTTAACCTGTTAGTTATTCATTTAATTACTTTCATGATTTCACCATTGTTATAAGCATACTGGATATTTTGTAGAATTAAATAAAATGTATAACATTTTTTAAGAAATATATGCATAGGCCTATTTTTTAGAAACTAATTATTAAGTAATACCCCTAGTTACAGAGTTCATGTAAAATAATATAATATTTACAATATTTATATATATTTAAATAAATGTTTAATATAATTGCAAAACGTCTGGAAACTCTGTCGTAGTAGACCTTAATGTCATATGACACTAGAGGAAATTTTATATACCGATGAAAATACAAATAACATTTGGACCTAATTTAAGAACACAATACTCAAGAAACACGTTTCGTTAAAGTGACGCTATTGTCCGTCCGAGTGGTTATGTCATAGGGTCGTCGAAACGGGGAAATCACGTGACAGCTACTTACTTAACGGGTTCTCTTTACATTCTTTAAACAATTGTGTAATAGTACGTATACTTCCAGTTTTATACAGTAGAAACTTTAAGGAAAGAGCGTAACAGCCAGCCACTAGCCTTTACAGCTTTACAGAGGGACCTGTAAAAACGAAAGAGAAAACCGGGATGCGACATAACCACGCGGATAGACAATACATCATTCTTTATAACTATCAGAATTTGTTCGAATAAGACAAATTGAAACTTCTCTGAATTTCGTATTTATAGAGTCATACCTTCTGCTCTTTCATCAATTGGACGGAGTTACGCAATAAGAGACTAAGCGCCAAAAACCAGTTTCGAGATATTGGCCATTGAAATAAATGTTTTTTTAATATAAAACATTTTATGCGAGAAGTATTATAACATTCACATTATTACAAAAAATAGCACAAATAATACCAAAAACGGTTAACCGGTTTTTGATAAGAGACCACCAGTTGAATTAATATTTCAAAGCAAAATAAATAAATGAATTTTATGCAATAAACGAATTTTTGCTTTTAAATAGCAGCAAAATTCAGATATCGCATTCTTGATTTTTTCCGAGTTAAATTAGCTTTCCATCAACAGATTTGTGTAAATATTTAATTTGTTTCAAATTGTCGGCTGGTTTATTATTGCGTAACTCCGTCCAATTGTAACATGAATTTACTATGAAATTGGTATTTTTGAAAATATGTATAGGAAGCAGTCTTCTGTCTGATTTTCTTGCATCAGTTATATCGCTTTAGTGAACAGTGCTCAGAAACTATTTTGCAATTTGTAAGATATTCTACTCTTCCATAAGGCTTCAAATGTCAAACACTAAATTTGCTTGGGGAAACTCATTAAATCGTGGTGGAAAACCGTGCAGTTGACCACCTAGGACCTTTATCTTATTGTATAAATATTTATTAGAGACGTTGTTTAGAATGAGCAGTCAATTTATTGTAAAATGTGTTTGTCGAATTTATAATTCCCCGTTACATCAACTAAATTAATGTACTACTAAAATTACGTCTAAAAATAATTTTAAATACATACTGTTTGATCATTTGGTGGTGGCGAATGCAGTCGTTGAGCTGTTTCTGCATGGCATTGTAGTCTTCTTCTGCAGTCTCCTTGCTTGGCCGTTCCTCAGCACTGCCATTTCCTACTGCTCGCCGTGATGTCGCGTGCTTCCGATTGATGTCTAGTAAATTAGCTTTGAGCTTGTCCAGCTGGCTGCACGCAATACACACTAATTTGGCATAAATGCCTTGAAACCCGGACGAGATGGTTACAATTAACACTGACCCAAAGAACTGAAACAGAAACAAAACTTCCGCAACTTACCAATAGTGGAATAGTTAAATAAGTTATATTCGCTTACTTATAATTTCTCTAGTATAGGTTAAGAAATAATAAAAACATATTCACGTAAGTGGGTTACAATTTACGATTCTACGTTCTCTACATTGACCATTAAATGAGACATTGGTAGTAAATACAGTCGACTGGATTATGGGAAAAATTTTATGCAGATTTCTTTCTGTTCACAAATTGAGGGGTTTGGGGAAAAAACCAGGCAGCTCCATTTTTTTTAGTTATTTATGCACAGAGGACAAAAAAATACGCTCTATCGTTTGGTCGAAGAACCAGGTAGTTCCAAGAATTACATTCACAGTTATAATGCATTTTGGACCTGCCTCTTCTGTACGTGCTTAGTTTGGCGGTAAGTTTTTCTTCATTATTTCGAAAAGTACTGAATTGGAACTGCCTGAATTTTCCCCCAAACTCCTCAATTAATAAATAGCCTATATCATAATTTGTGAAATGAATTTTAATTAAAAAGAATTATTCAAAGTAACAAAATCTCTTAATTCATATCAGTTCTAATTTGCATCCATAAGGCATAGGGTAAACTAGGATCTGTTGGACAGTCGGGCATGTTGGACACTCCCTACTTTAACGTGTTACCACGCCACTTGTGGGCACCACATTCAGCTAGAAGTCAATGACGGAAGTAGCCACGAGTGGGGCTACTTGACTTCTAGCTGAATGTGGTGCCCACAAGTGGCGTGGTAACACGTTAAAGTACGGAGTGTCCAACATGCCCGACTGTGCAACAGATCCTAGTTTACCCTAAGACTACATCCTGTCCATTTGAAATTTACAAAAATTATGTTTTATTTAACGACCCTCACAACTGCAGAGGTTATATCAGCGTTGCCGGTGTGACGGAATTTGGTCCCACAGGAGTTCCTTTACATGCCACTAAATATAACAGTCCTCATCTGTGGACTAACGGCTAGCCAATCTGGCCTCGAAACCAGGTGAGCCGGGTTCGATTTCCGGTCGGGGCAAGTTACCTGGTTGAGGTTTATTCTGGGGTTTCCCTCAACCCAATATGAGCAAATGCTGGGTAACTATCGGTACTGGACCCCGGACTCTTTTCACCGGCATTATTACCTTCATCTCATTCAGACGCTAAATAACCTAAGATGTTGATAAAGCGTCGTAAAAATAACCTATTAAGAATCTAGTGGCATGGGCATGTCGCATTTAAGCACACTCAAATGCCATCGACGTGGGCCGGGATCGAACCCGCAACCTCGGGCACAGAAGACCTGCACTATACCACCTGTGCCACCCAAGGCGACTGTCCATTCATATTTTGTTTATCTAAATATGTATTAATGAATAAATGAATTAATTTAACAAAAGTATCTTCCAATCTGTTCATTTATTTTATTTCTTTATTTTTATATTTATTACTTATTTATGTTATTTATTTATTTTGTTCATTTATTTACCTATTTAATTTATTTGTATATTTATTTATTTTTAAATACTTATTTATATATTTATTTATTATTTACTTATAGCTATAAACAATTTGTATCGATACTGACATACTTATTTTCTTACTTGCTTAATTATTTATTTATGGCTTTTAAGGAACCTGGAGGTTCATTGACGCCCTCACATAAGCCAGCCATCGATCCCTATCCTGTACAAGATTAATCTAATCTCTATCATCATATCACATCTCCCTGAAATCTATTTTAATATTATCCTCTCATCTACGTCTCGGCCTGCCTAAAGGTCTTTTTTTCTCTCCGGCCCACAAACTAAAACTCTATATGCATTAACTGGTTTCGACCATACGTGCTACTTGCTCTGTCCATCTCAAACGTTTGGATTAATGTTCCTAAGTAGGTCAGGTGAAGAATACAATGAGTACAGCTCTCCGTTGTGTAATTTTCTCCATTCTCCTGTAACTTCATCCTTCTTAGCCCCAAATATTTCCCAAGAACCCTATTCTCAAACATCCTTAATCTTTGTTCCTCTCTCAAAGTGAAAGTCCAAATTTCACAACCATACAGAACAACCGGTAATATAACTGCTTTAAAAATTCTAACTTTAAGATTTTTTGGCAGCAGGCTAGATGACAAAAGCTAACATTAAAATTTTCAAAAAGATATAATATACGGAAATAACCGTAAGTATTGTTATTAATTTTAGGGTTATTTTTTAAATATAACTATTTCAAACAAAAATGTTTTATACAATTTTGTTCCTTTTTGCTTCCTTCCTTTCTGTATGCTATATATTATATCTGATTTCTACTGACTTGTTTATATTATATTATGATTACCTACTTGAGTTTCGTGTGTGTGCTGTATTTTGTAAATTTGTAGTGTTTTTATCGTAGTTTTACTCCTGGTTGAGTGTTAGAGAAGGCCGTATGCCAGGTTAAATAAACCATTATTATTATTATTATTATTATTATTATTATTATTATTATTATTATTAAATGGATTTATTTCGTCCTTAGTGTTGCTACACTCTGTCTGCGTCGCTAGCATCCCTACTCGCAATAAATGTTATGACATAAGTAAAAATTGCAAAATTTCTGTAAAGAAGCTGAGAAAATTAATTATATTTATTTTGATTAAAAATGATCATTTTCGGTAACTTATTTTCTATTTTTCCATATGAAAGACAGACATGATACTTTGAATACACATTTCGGTTATGTAGTATTGGTAATGAGCATGGAAGTCTCATGATGATCATGATTCGTGATTATGAACAGAATTAATGATTATTTTTAGTGATTGAATACTAAGAAGCACCGATGTTTGTTATACTTACCTGTGTGAAGATTATGATTTCATATGCTGGACTCTTTGTAACATCGAAAGGATACCAAGTATCAAACACAAATTCATGCGTTGCTAATATACGCACTCCCGATTGGAGGATATGATACACTGACAGTCCGATGCACACGGATTTCATGAAGATGTCGAGAACAGGAATGAAACCTGCCATGGTTAGTCTTCCCGTAGCATCTCTGGTAGGCAGTTCTTCCCATGTAAAATTGTCTGTGAGAGATATCAGGTGCTGAATTTTTCGTCTCCGAAATCTAAATAAAAGAGGCATTAATTTTATTCTTTGCATAAAAATATTATCAAATGAATGAATGTGACGAGGATAATACATGCGTTATGTTTGAATATTTTACGAGCTTCGCAAGCATTAAGGCTGAAGGGTATTATATTTTGAAAGCATTTATAGTTTTCATTTTAATCTTCTTGAATTTCTTTTCAAAAGAAGTTATATGTAAACGAAAGAATTTAATATGCATTCAAAAGAAAATGACCTCTCCTTTTCTGGAGTCCACAAATTTCTATTTGACAGGGTAATTTAAAAATATAGAGCTTTAAAACTTAAAATTTGAGAAGTGTTAAAACTCGTATATTTGGCAAACATTCCGTACTGTTTCAGCGTGGTGTTGCCTTCGTCAGCGACTATTGATCTACTCACTGTCACTCAATATTGGTTTGCTTTTTAATACAATTTTAATACCTTTAAAATTTGGAATTTTAATGTTTTTAGATTTTAACAAGTGTTAGAGTGAACATCAAGAAGAAATCATACAATATCTAGTAGTTGGTTCTGACGGATTTCAACGTGTTGTTCTAAAGTAACCTAAAGATTAGAAATATAGAATAAAATATGGCTTAAACAATTCAATTTGTTCACGTATTTTTAATTACACATTTCTAGTGAACCCACTGCAGGTCCTGTATTTACGTAACTCAGTATAGCATGTGTCTGTTGTAAAAACTTTTAATTATTCTTACACATCTCCGGAAAATCCTCTCTTATTATTGTAAGCACTTCCGACGTCTTTCATATGTTTTAACAAACAAGCGAACTTTATTCTTAACAATAAAATAGTATTTCGATATGTTCCATCTCTGCATATATTTAATATATTTAGACTTTAAGGACTTAGTAAAGAAAATTGAAAATAATAATTTAGTTTCTCTATGGCAAACTCTTCTTCGTTTACACTAATAAATCTTACCCTTCGTATGCTAATACAAGAATAAAGAAAAAAATATCCGTGTGGCTATACGTGAAAGTCAACGTCAAAGTTTATTTTTAATTTTCAATTAAGTTCCATTATTTTTTATTATTATTAAGTTCCATGTTATTTATTTCTGAATAAATTCACTCGTAGATACTGAATAGGAACAAAATCTGAAGAATAATTTAAGATAACTCAACGGACAGATAGTTTGCCCAAAACTATCTTTCTGACATCCAGAATGCTTAAACGTATATGCCCATAAAATATTTTATCCGCTTTGGAAACATAACGCATTTGCTAGCGATATAATCATTTACATATTATATATAGGTATACTGCGAATTTATACAACACTGAGATTATTTTTTTGCATCCAAATTCGAACATTAGCGGAACTTCGTATCTCCCTCATGAAGGTTTCTCTCAGTCATCGCGGATATACCAGCCTTCCGAATTCGTCTTGCTGTTCACCTACATCTTCGTTGCGTACAAGTCCATTCTGGCATTTTCTTTGGTCATCGATATTATTATATTCTTTGTCCATACTATCTTAGGTTTTTTGTTGTGTGGTGCATAAGGGAAGTCGGGGGAATATGGGCACCTTAGTACTATTTCGGGTACAATATCTCTCGGTTTTTTCTAATAAATAATTTTACAGCAGGGGTATGTTTCTTAACTATTTAGCTATATTATACAGGTGTTTTAAAAATACGGGGCATAATTTCAGGTATGTATTTCCCACATGTAGACAATCAAAATAGTTCATTACAACATCTGTCTGGAAATTCTTTATTTCCGAGTTATGGTCTTCACAACATTGAAATTCACCGAAACGTTTTTCTTTCCGCAATTCGTTGCCGTCAAAGGAGACATTAAGAGAGCACTCTGACAGTTCATTCCGAGACGAAGGTTACATTCAGTGTTGTGTAGGCGTTACACTGTGCGATATGTATTCAAATCAAGAGCTTGGCAGAGATACACTTCATGTACGGTAAGGCGGACGGCAATGCTGCGCTGGCTCGTCGTTTGTACCAGGAGGGGTACCCACAGCGACAATGTCCAGATAGGAAGACATTTGTATGTATCCATTACCGTCTGTGCGAGTATGGAAAATTTAACTCTCCTGGTTTGGGAAGGGGACGACCAAGATCTACAACTCCAGAAGTACAGGAGGAGATTCTGGAGGCTGTGAACATGACTCCTCCTATCAGCACACGAAGGGTAGCGTTGCAAGGCAATGTTCCTCATACGACTGTCTGGAGACTGTTGAAAGAGTATCAATTGTATCCTTATCATTTGCAACGTGTACAGGCCCTGTCACCAGCAAATTACCCTGCACAAGTTAGGTTCTGTCAGTGGTTCTTACAGCAGTGTGGTGTAAATCCGAACTTTCCTGCCTTAGTATTATTTACATATGAAGCACAGTTCACACGAGATGACATAACAAATTTCCACAAATGAAAACCCACGTGCAACTGTTCCATCTCATCACCAGGTGCGGTTCTCCCTCAACATGTGGGCCGGTATCATTGGTGATCGATTAGTTGGACCCCATGTACTTGTAAACAGACTTACGAGGCAGGCATACACAAACTTCCTGGAAAACACCATACCTCATGTTTTAGAAGACACTCCACTGATCAATCGTCAACATATTCACTTCTTGCATGATGGCGCTCCTGCACACTTCAGTCGTACGGCTCGCCGGTACTTGGATCGAAGGTTTCCTGATCGATGGATAGGTAGAGGTGGCCCAATTGCTTGGCCTCCACGCTCACCTGATCTGAACCCTCTCGATTTCTACTTGTGGGCCATTTAAAATCATTTGTTTATTCGTCTCCGGTGCTGATTTGGAATCCCTTCGGAATCGAATTGTGGCACACGCAATACTCCTGGAGTTTGGGATCGTGTTCGCAGGTCAATGAGACATCGATGTGAGGTCTGTATTCAAGCAGGAGGTGGACATTTTGAACATCTTCTGTAATGACAACGACCTGCGGAAAGAAAAACGTACCGGTGAATTTCAATGTTGTGAAGGCCATTACTCGGAAATGAATCATTTCCGGACACATGTTGTAATGAACTATTTTTATTGTTCTCATGTCGGAAATACATACCTGAAATTATGCCCCGTATTTTTGAAACATCCTGTATAAGAATCCTGACAGCTTACTCCTAAATGTATACAAGTAAAACTGGAAAATGCAAGTTAATGTGTTTTGCCCATATTCCCCCCGAGTGTGGCGGTAAAATGGGCATTAATGATGTGAATCATATTCAACTGAAATAAGTCAAAAAGCACTTAAAATATATGAAAATATAACTATTAACTATATTATATAAATTGTATATGCAATTTGTGATGGTTATTGTTTAACGCTCTTGGCAGATGATGTGACTCTTTGGCAATGAATGACGTTTGGAGATTCTAATACATTTGAATCAGTGGAAGGAATTGTATGAATTGTAGATTTGTCACCTGATGCTGCAGTGCCAATGTAAGCATAATCAGGAATGACACTCATGTGCAGTGGAAAAGGGCCTGAAGCTCGGAAGCCATTTACAGCCCGACATACATTGACACATCTGCTCCATGCTTCTTTGACAATGGAAGCAAACTCGACCTTCGTAAAATGTATTCTATGTTGCCTGAAGAAAGCTGTAGCACCACTGTTGTAAGCTTTCTTCAGAGGACCAAACAGACCACTATCTGCTGATTGAAGCCAGGCTGTGGTTTGTGGAGGAAGATAAAATATGCATAATCCATTTTCTGCTGGAAAGTTAAGAGTGTCAGGATTACAACTATGTGAATCACGTGCATCTACTATCAAAATTGCAGGTGCATGCTTACTGATGTTGAAATAAGCAACGAAGTTCTTCATTATTGAGAAAAATATACGAGGTGTGATCATTAAATTCTGAGATTGTGTCTGCTGTGGGCGAAGGGATCACGTGATTGCCACGCGTGCGGAGCAGTGACACTAGACGACCTTGAAAAGACACGACACGACGTTTCGAAGCGCTCTCTTCATTGAGACCTGTGTTACACAAGGTTTTGTTAGCACGTGCATCCGCGCACTTGCGAAATTCGATGGACTCGGAACTGAAGCAGAGAGCCAAAGTCAAATTCTTTGGGAAATCGGAAACCGTAATCCGTGGAATGTTGAAGCAAGCCTAAGGGAATGAAGCAGTTATTCAGGCGAGATGTTTCGAGTGGCACTCGTGCTTCAGAAATGGCAAAACATTGCTGAAGGACAACGAGATGCCAGGTCGACCACACGGGTAAAAATGTGGAAAAAATTCGATCAATTTTGTATAATGATCCTCACGTTCATTTCGAATATGAACGACCACAGCTCTGGACAAAGAACAAATGGAAGCTCCATGACGACACTGCGCCAGCTCACAGAGCTCTCGCAACACTCCAGTTTTGCACTCTTAATAATATGGTCGTCGTTCCTCACCCCCGCATTCACCAGATTAGGCCACCCGCGACCTTTCTTTTTTTGTTTCCGAAGATGAAATTCAAACTAAAGGGTCACCGTTTTAGCACTGTGGAGGAGATCCAACGCGAATCGCAGAAGGTGCTTGACAGGCTTCAAGAACGCGACTTCCAGGACACGACGGGATCAGTATATAGCTGCCCAGGTGGACTACTTTGAAGGGGATGGCAGCCACATTTAAATGAGGTAAA
The DNA here is from genome assembly GCA_025594305.2 of Periplaneta americana. Taxonomy (NCBI): domain Eukaryota; kingdom Metazoa; phylum Arthropoda; class Insecta; order Blattodea; family Blattidae; genus Periplaneta; species Periplaneta americana. The sequence goes on from JAJSOF020000021.1 coordinate 77,933,799, forward strand.
TTTATTTCCACTTATGGGACAGGTCTCGGAATTTAATGATTACACCTCGTATCTCCGTTAATGTAGGCAGATTGCTTGTTGGAGTACAACTTACTGACAGCAGGCAGCTGTTCTTTCAGTCATTATTGTCCTCACTCCTTTTATAATGATACTTGGAGAAAAGTAGTTCCCTGCTGCATTGAAGTAGGCCACAAGGGTAATGGTTTTCGTCTTTTCTTTAGGGTAAATGCAATGCACCACTTTGTGTTCTTTGAGTGCAATGACATCTTTCGCTCTTGTAATCATTTGTAGACCATTTTCATCAAGATTGAAGAGTCATTTTTATGAAGTATAATGCTTGCCCATATTCCCCGAACATTAGCGCCCATATTACCCCAACATGTAGGGTTTACTTTCAACCGTTGGCACTACCGTAAACAATTCACAAAAACAACTTCTGACGCAATAGAACGGCAGTTCAAGATGTGTATTTTTTATGTATACTATTAGCTTTAAACTATTTCCTAAAGTTCATGTGTAATCTACTGTATATAAAATATCTGAAATAAGTATTGTGAAATTTTAGTATACTTTGAAGTCAAAGCTCACGATTTAGATGGCTGTTTTAACAACAATACGAGACAATCCTGCACAGCGCGCATCCCGCAGCAACCATTACGATACTCTCACTTTATACTAACCGTTATTAGCGAAGAAAAATAATTCTTTGCAAGAGTTTTGACATGAAAACTTCATATTGCCCATATTCCCCACGTGCCCATATTCCCCCGAATTCCCTTACGGTATCAATAATGAAATTGCTTAAACCATTCTCTTGTTATTGTTTCATTTATTGCATGATCCTTTAATGTTCTTTCACATCACCAAAATACAATTTCTGCAGTACTTAACATCTGTTTTACTTGAACAGTAGTTTCCCAAAACGCTGTTGATATTTCCACATTAAATGGCCGCTTGAGAATTACTGTGATCATATTCATTAAGTACAGTTGTCAAAAGAAAAAGTGACCGCTTTCCAGAAGCGAAGTTCCCTTCGGGTATCTTCGCTACAATTCGGAGACAGACGATGTTACATGTTGTTGTACCACGTTGCCTGATATCTATAGTTATAATTCAAGTATTCTTTGTGTTACTAAATAGCGTAATGGTAGCGTTCCTGCCTGTTATGCTTGAGATCCTGCATTCGAATACAACCTAGTGTTTTTTATGTTCTTTTTTGTTTTGTTTTTAAGCCAGAGATACAAAATATACATAATTGCTCATTTATCTCCTATGATTATTTTAGTAATTAACATCAGGTTCATGAATGTATTATGCCATACTTTATGATTATTTATTATGACATTATGGCTGCAAATGAAAAGAAAAAAATATTTTATTCTCAACAAAAATCTGTTTCGTGACATATACAAAACAAACTTACTGGCGTCTGCCTTAAAACATTAAAAAATTAATCGTTCAAAAAACAAAACAAAAAGCCACGTTTCCCTGTATTTAGTCTATCTTCCCCACATCTCGATCACATCTTGTAGTCGAGTGGGCATGGAATCGACTAGAGTCTTTTCAAATAGCGACTGTTCTCAGCCACAAAATTCCAAGCATCCTGGACATAAGTGTTGTGCCCATGGGCAGGTCTTTCAATGAAAACCCAACATTCTCCAATCTTTCCTATTTTCTGCCTTCCTCTTAGTCTCCGCACATAAGCCTCATATCTTAATGTCGTCTATTATTTCATATCTTCTTCTGCCCCGAACTCTTTTCCCGTTCACCATTCCTTCCAGTGCCTCCCTCAGAAGGCAGTTTCTTCTCAACCAGTGACCCAACCAATTCCTTTTTCTCTTTCTAATCAGTTTCACCATCATTCTTTCTTCATCCACTTTTTCGAACACAACTTCATTTCTTATTCTGTCTGTTCAGTTCACACGTTCCATTTTTCTCCACATCCACATTTCAAATGCTTCTATTCGTTCCTCTTCATTTCATCGTAATGTCCACGTTTTTCCTCTTACAGTGCCACACTCCACACAAAACACTTCACTAGTCTCTTCCTTAGTTCTTTTTCCAGAAGTCCCCAGAAGTTACTCCTTTTTCTGTTAAAAGCTTCCTTTGCTCATCTTTTCAAGTTTTTCTTGGGAAGGATAAATGCGTTAACTTCCCATTACTTTCCGCACACTACTGTCTCTTTCGAATCTTAATAGATCCCAGGGGTACAAGCGTGGAGGTGAGAGAGTGGATTTGACTAATTGGGTCCTCCGGACTTCACCGAAATTCACTACAAGGATAATATTACTTCTATTATGATTTTTGACCTGATCAGATACCGGAAAATCCCAATTAGCCTTTGCCCTCCGCATCCTGGACGAACTTCTACAAATCATCAGAAAATCTTGAAGGGGGATTGGGCCAATTTTTCCGCAAAAGTTTCTTTACTTGTGCCCTCGTAGTTCAGTCGGAAGAACGTCGGAATTTAGATGTAAACGTCTCAGTTTCAATTCGTCACTATTTTTCATGTTATTGTGTTTGAAGATAGCATAATGAATAATATAAAAAGAAAAAACTAACACCAGTATTGTGCAACTGTTTTGTTCCAAACCTAATATTAAATTTATGTCGCTAAAGAAAGATAACAATATAAATGATAACTTGAATATTATTTATATATCTAACAACGATAACTTTAATATTATTTATACAGGATCACTAAAGAACGATAATAATATAAATAATAAAATATATCGGTTTGTGTAATTAAAATAAAATATTATATAATATATAATTAATTATTTAAATAAAACAACTTATTTTACAAAGAAAAGTGGTTATTTATATTACAATAATTACTTATATAAAATCAGAGTATTTATATCGCGAAAGAACAATAACAGAATATAAATAACTTGAATATTATTTATATCGCTAAAGAACGAGGACCTTGAATCTATATCTGCATGGGCCAGAAAGTTTGGTTTGACTCTCAATGCAAGAAAATCACAAGCAATCCTAATGGGACATCAACGTCTATTATGCAATGTTACTCCTGCTCTTCCAGTCAAGTTAAACGACACAATAATCCCTTTTGCTTCCTGTGTTCAAAACCTTAGAGTTTACTTTGATACGCATTTAAACTGGAATAACCAAGTAACCCATATTACCAAAAAAGTGCTTTCCATACTACATTCCTTAAACAGCATTCGAAAATTCCTTCCGCTATCACTCAAGAAAATACTAGTGGAAACACTAGTAATGCCCCATTTCGATTATTGTGATTTTCTACTGACTGACCTCAATGTCAACCAGTCGCAAACATTACAACGTGTTCATAATTCTTGTGTTCGCTTCGTCTGCGATGTCCATCGCGCTGACCACATTACCCCATCCTTCCAAACTCTAAACTGGCTACGGCTTAAAGTAGGTAGAAATTTTCATTGTCTTGTTCTCCTTTTCCAAGTCCTTCACACTTCTATACCTACCTACCTTGCCCCCCGTTTCAGTTACCTGTCTCTTCACACGCACGTAAAATAGCCGCATACTAGCCATACCAACACATAAGACATCATCGTATTCATCATCATACACAATTTCGCTCTCGCGCTTGTGGAATACCCTACCCAGTGACATCAGAGACTGTTGGAATTTAGTAGCGTTCAAAAGCAAACTTATTAAGCATTTTCTTACTGCGTAGAGTAGGTTTAATTTTTACTTAATAAAAGAAATACTTCTCTCTTCTTAACATTTACAATAAACTTTGTAGCTTTTATTAATCAATTATTCTTTTAGAACTTTGAATTTATTGTATTTGTAAATTTAATATTAATTGTAATTATAATTGTAATTGTATTCTTAATATTGTAGTTGTAATCCCCTGATAGAGGGGAAGAGAAGGTCTGATGGCCTTATCTCTACCAGGTTAAATAAATAAACAAAATAAATAAAAATAAAGAACGATAACAGAATATAAATGATAACTTGAATATCATTTATATCGCTAAACAACGATAACAGATTACAAATGATGACTTGAATATTTTTTATATCACTAAAGAACGATAGCAGAATAAAAAAATGTAACTTGAATATTATTTATATCGCTAAAAGAACGACAACAAAATATAAATAACTTGAATATTATTTATATCGATAAAGAACGATAACAGAATATAAATGTTAACTTGAATATTATTTGTAACGCTAAAGAACGATAACAGAATACAAAATATAATTTGAATATTATTTATATCACTAAGGAACGATTAAAAATATGAAATGAAAACGTGAACAAGGCCCGAACTCACACTCTTCGAATCATTAAGCAAGCACTCTACCGCTGGTCTATGAGACGCAGATAGAGGATAATTCCATTGTTCCGGAACTGCTTCTAGAAGGACATGCATCGTGTAACATCGCCGTGACCCAAAGTGGACTTAGAAAATTTTCGCTGTTCACGAATGCGGCTACTTTTTTTGACAACTGAATGTGAATTTTAATTTTATCGACATTGCTTTTATTTAATTACATTAACGTGGCAGTAATTTTTAAATATTACTGACATGAATTGTGTTATTACTGAAAACATACTGTGGTGCATGCATCTAATTTAACAAAATAATAATAATTATTGAATATTAAGGTTAATGTTATCTACACTAGTATCATTCTAAGCACTTATATTTCAATTCAGTAACATTATCATTTTAATATATATTCAATGAATGTTATGGTTATTTAATGTTCTTTATATACAGGTCATAAGCATTCTCAGAAATATCCAACTTTAAAACAAAAATATTCTCACATAACGTTTTCCTTTCAACGTAACAAGTCAATTTTTCATTATGATGTTATATTTTACTTATCTCGAAATTTTAATCGTAAGAGAAATATAAATGAAATATTTTAATGTACAGAACTGAAGTATATGAACACAAGTCTTTCTGAAATACATCAAAGTCCTTTATCATCCCTGCAGAAGGGCAACAATTTACTTTAATATCTACTTTATATGGTGTCATGTATTCTTTTTAAAGAAATTTACATAAATATCTTTGCGTGTAATGTTATTATTATTATTATTATTATTATTATTATTATTATTATTATTATTATTATTGTTATTTGAGACGCTGAGTTAAATTATATGTCCTCAGGAGAGATAATGAGTTTATCACCGAGTGAATTATATGAAATAAATTAGACTATTGGCTGTGGGACAACTTTCAATCAAAGTCGAACAATTAACCTCATAATGTACTGTAACTTTCCGAATGTAGTTCAGAATTATCAGTTTTATTTATAAAAGCGTAATTTATATATCAAATAATTTAATAAAATTTCAGAAAGCGTAATTTATATTTAAAAATAATTAATGGAAATTTGGAACACACAATTTATATTTAAAAAGATAATTACATTTCAGAAAGCGTCACTTGTATTTCAGAATGATTGTATGTATGTATGTATGTATGTATGTATGTATGTATGTATGTATGTATGTATGTATGTATGTATGTATGTATGTATGTATGCGTGCATGCATGCATGCATGTATGTATCCAATCCCTACCCACTTCACTTTACGTGTAAATGTCCAATGTTGTTTCTTATATAAAAGTTGTTACATCTGACTCTTATGTTATTTAATCATTTACTTCCACAATCATCACTTTACTATTAAGGCTGGTTCACAATAAAGTCTTTAACATAACCTCACAAGAAGAAGTAGCACGGTGTAAGGTCTGGGGACCTTGGCGGCCAAGTGTTAAATCTTCAGGCCACGTGTGACCCACCCAATGTCGTTGCGTTTGGTGAGATATATTATTGGTCATTATAAACTCTAAGTGATATGTATGTCATTCATAGGCATTTCGTGCGTGCAGAGATATAGGGCTTTTAAATTGGATCCTTCTTCTTGATAGACGGTATATAAGTGTTAAAAATGTATTTTATTTCGCGAGTAGGAATGGTTGTGAAAAGAGGTCGAAGGCCCAGTGTATCCATCTTGCGGGCAGAATACTCATTTTTAACATGCCTGTCGTACTTTATTTACTTGGACAGCCGTTCAATTTTTTGATATGATTTGGATTAATTTCACAGGCATTATAATATTATTTGGTGACACTAGTGAAAGACTGCCCTTGGGCAAAACACTAAGAATTAATTAATCCATTAATTATAACCTGTGCTTCTTCTTCACTCAATATGTTATTAATTAGTAGGCGATGAATAGGTTGTCAGATGTTTTAATGACTTTAAACCGTTTATTGTTTATACGTAATATAATTTTTTTCCAAAGTCTTGCAAATTGGATTTCGCTGAATATAGTGATGATCTTCGAGAAATCAGAAAAGATCTTGAGAGAGTAAGTTTGGAGTGGCTACCATCAAAATCATAGCAACGGCAACGGTACGATATAGCTTATAACAGGTTCGTTCAATGTTGCAAAGTAGAAGGTGTAGGAAATAAGTGCAGTTATAATGTAATACTAGCAGACTTCAAAGAAAAGTCAGGAATTTGAACGTTATAGTAAAGTTATACCATAATTAAATTGTGTTTAAAATCTGGACGAATAATCAAGGCATTAATAGGCCTATATGAGTTGTATGTAACTGCAGAAATTGTAACATTAATGGAAATGGTTCTTAACTGTTAGGCCTATGTTTTTATCAACAAAATGATTATTCAAGTTATTTAATGTTACGTTTCTTAACAAAATGATCCATTTTAAAAAGGAGTCCATGATTCTTTTGTCAGTAGACAAAAATTTTAAAGTTATTTACTTTTAGCAAGATGTTAAAACTAATTACATGTTCCAGGATCGTGTTTTTCGTTGCACTTATTCTTAGTGTTGACAGGCCTTGTAAGTTGAATTTACAACACGCGTACTGGTTGCTAGAGAAACAGATTACTGTTACAACTTATAACAACACTAGTGGCGTAATGAGACAATGGTATTAGCAGAGATAAAGATGCCCAATTACATGTTAGAATCATCTCTTTCAATCATGTTTCCTGCATAGTGTGTCGAATATATTGTAACATAACCTTTTACTAATCCTTTTAGAAAAATAAAACTCCCTTAAATATATAATAGTCATATTGACTAAAATTGCAAAACGTAAAAATGTCTTATTTTTGCTATTACTTACTATTGTATTGTATTTTATTGTATTGTATTTATTAAGATTCCATGGTATTCATACATGCTTACAGCTAGAATATGGAACAAGTCAAAAAACTTAAAACTATTATAAAATCTTAATTTATAGTCACAGTCTAGATGAAATATATACAGATGAGATTTACAATATAGTCTACTAATATAACACATAGTTTTAGTATCAATTTCATGAAGTCTTATTGAATGTCATGAATTCACCAACAGAATAGAAGGCGTGAGAAATTAGGTACTTCTTTAATTTGGCCCTAAATAATTTTATGTTTTGAGTTTCATTTTTTATATCGATAGGGAGGCTATTAAACATTTTTACTGCCATATAACGCACTCCTTTTTGATAGCACGATAGACTTGCCGATGGAGTATGAAAGTCATTTTTTGACGTGTATTTATGCTATGAACTGTTGAATTAGTTACAAAGTTTTCACGATTACATACGAGGAAGACTATTAATGAAAAGATATACTGACAAGCCATGGGCATTATTTGTAGTTTTTTTAAAATAGTTCTACACGATTCCCTAGATTTGGCACCTACTATTATTCTAATTACTCTTTTTTGTAATAGAAATATACTTATTCGCCTACAGTGAAAGAATACGCAAATCTTTAATAATAAACTTACTCTATATTTTCAATGAAAAATTATAGTAAAAATTATACAGTACTTACAATTCTAAAAATAGTATGGTTAAAAAAGTAGTATGCAACACATCTGTTAAATACTTAACAGAATTTTGCAAATAAGAAAGACTCGAATTCGTCTTGTTTAGTCTCTTCTAAATTTTCCTTTGATTCTATTACAATGCACTTAACGCTTTTGTATCGCAATATACTAGTATTAACATGATACTTATAATATTTAATTTTTAACAGTATCGTTAAGAATTAAAGGCATCCTTTGACCCAAAATTTTCTTTAAAAATATGTAAGAAATGGCGTGAAATATATTCTAAGCCTACAAATTACGCTTTCAAATTGCATAAAAGAATCCCTATCGCTACCTCTGGACCATGATGGCACAAAATTCCTATTAATTCTGTAATACATTTTATAAATCTGAAAATATATATTTAAGTATTCTTAATAATAAAAACCTTAGTGCTAATGAATATTATACCTCAACGAGATCCTTCAGAATCTTGGCTTACGATCTTCTTCCGAAGTGGAGATCTAAAGAATCAGTATATAATAAAAAAGAACTGTTGTAAACAAGAAACTTACGATCGAAAGGGTTAATGACATTTGAGTGTATTTTTTCTTACGAAGATGTGAGTAATGTCGGACGCGGAGGATGATCACTTTGAGGTTTGAGCGGTACATTTAAGTTTAAAATGTGAGGCGTGTAGTTGCAAAATTAGATAAATCGCTTTTTTTTTTTTTTTTTTTTTCGAAAATGAGTTAATGTTATATTTCATATCTTCGCATGATTCTACAACTGCTATAGCACTGTTATGCTCCAAAGCCAGATACATCACATGGATTTGTATGATGAAAGAATAGTATTGGTTGCAAATCTTGGTTCCTTGCAAACGTTTTTCCTTCATACTGAAAAATTATGTCTTAGAGATGTACGAGTGTCTGATTTTGCAACTCTATGCCTCATGTAAGCCTACTGTCATGCTTCATTTATTTATTATTTATTTTTACAGGGAAATCGATTATGGAACAAGGAAAGAATCCCTCATACCAGATGTGGTCTAAGGAATTTGTGAAAGCAGCAGGGAACAGATGAACGGCAGTAATGAAGGTATCTCCTCAGGGTAAAACATTTCTATTATTTAACTCATATCTAGAAGAAGATGCTAATGAAGGTCGACTCTTTAGGGTGAGACATTTCTATTATTTAACTCATATCTAGTGGAAGACAATAATGAAGTTGGAGTAATTTTGTTTCATACGAAAGAAAACTTACAATTTTAACAAAATGTCGTGAGTGGTATATAGGTGGCACATTGAAGGTTAGTCACCCCTTATTTTAAGAATTATAATAACAGCTCATGAAATCCCATAAGGGCAAGAGCCTCCTATAACTCATGTTACAAAGCTAGCTTAATTATTTCCGATTGGCGTTTTAATTCACTAAGCCAGTGGCTCCCATCTTACGGCACGAGTTCCCCTTAGGTGTACGCATCGAGCCACTTACAAGCAAACATTCTCATGGAGGCAGGTAAAAAAGTTAAATTTTTCTTCCACCATGTTAATAATGTCGAAACAAGTGCTTATACAAATTTTGGCCACTCGACCGCAATTATGAGGCCGTCCAGAAAGTGATTTTCCCTGGAGCCGTTTACAGAAAAAAAATCACAATTTCAGGGAAATATGTATTGAAACAGATACATCAATTGTTGCGCTACTTTTCAGCATGTTCCCCACTGGATCTGAGACATTTGTCATACCATGGGGTCAATTTTTGTATCCTTGTGTCGTACAAGTCTGGCGCTGGGATCCGAACAGGTATCACAAATGTCTCATTTCTGGTAGGAAATATGTTGAAAAATAACGCAACAATTGCTGTGTCTGTTCCAATAAATCTTTCCATTGAAATTGTGTTTTCTTTCTACAAACTGCCCCATAGAAAATCACTTTCTGGACGGCCTCGTAATTGCAGTCGAGTGGCCAAAATTTGTATAAGCACTTGTTATGACATTATTAACGTGAATGAAGAAAAAATTTTAACTTTTTTTCTCTGCCCCCATGAGAATGTTTGCTTGTCAGTTGTACGCCAAAGATAAATGTAATGGCAGTCATTGCATTTTATCGTCTCGCCCCATGCAATACCCTGTGGTCTACACGTATAACATTATAAAATACATGTCAATAAAATAACTTTCACAGTTATTAGTTTTCATTATATTATTACTTTCAGAAAATTGTAAAATAAACATTGCTTTTTTTCAAGTTTGTTTCCATTATTTTAAACTAAAACATACAAACCTGATATACAAAATCCTCTTATTACATCTTATTAAGTGGTGTGGTAAAAAATGGTGTGGAGTGGAGTAAGAGTACAGTTTCAGTAAAAGCTTACTTAAGGGGTACAAAAGACAAAAAGGTGGCAAGCGCTGCACTAACAATACTTTGAATATATGCTTTTTAATTATTACTAACAGTTCTGCTGTTGTGAATTAATGAGTTTCGGAAGAATGACTGAGAATTTGGTTTTCGGAAATTTGAAATTAGGATCACAGCCTTCAGGAAAAATGTATGGGAATCATTTTGTATGTTTCAAAAATATTCAATGTTGTCAGCATTCATCAAATATCAGAGAAAAAAATTGTTAAAATGTATAACAAATCATCTTGTACCTCAGAATGAAATGCATCCACGTTAACATCGCCATTCCAAATATGTATCTCAAATTCTTCGTGGCTTCAAGAATATGATTTTTGAAAAACATATCTAAAGAAATTGCAACAAATAACCAGTGGTAACATATCATAAGCGATATGTCGTACACAGACTTAAGAAACGATTGCTTTGCAGGTCTTAACGGTGCAGCCCCTGCGCTTACTATATTGAAAGCAACTCTAAATCTACTATTCATCATAGTTCGAACGATTTACGCAAACTCTGCAACAGAAAGCTTTCCACTAACAATCCAGTGCACGTGATATTAACCACTGATATTAGAACGATGTGATTTTCACTCTGAGAAATGAATACAAAATGTAGTGTAAGTCTTCAACACCTGGTTATTTATATGTCTATATTATGATCGTCGTTTCAATATTTATGGAGAAGGAAACTTGTTAAGAAAGTTGCGTGTTAAAATCGGGCTGATATTCCGTCTGTATGTGTAACTTGTCACTTCTGAAGAAACTAAGTGGAGATAATTTTCTCTCCTACTGGATGATGATGAATTTTTTACCGACTTGAACTTAGTTGTCAATTTAACGAATTCGTTGTTAATAAAATTTTTGCTTTTTACCGACTTGGACTTAGTTGTCAATTTAACGAATTCGTTGTTAATAAAATTTTTGCTTTTTACCGACTTGAACTTAGTTGTCAATTTAACGAATTCGTTGTTAATAAAATTTTTGCTTTTTACCGACTTGGACTTAGTTGTCAATTTAACGAATTCGTTGTTAATACAATTTTTGCTTTTTACCGACTTGGACTTAGTTGTCAATTTAACGAATTCGTTGTTAATAAAATTTATGATTTTTACCGACTTGAACTTAGTTGTCAATTTAACGAATTCGTTGTTAATAAAAGTTTTGCCTTTTACCGACTTGGACTTAGTTGTCAATTTAATTAATTCGTTGTTAATAAAATTTTTGCAAGAAAAATTTTATTTTTTACCAAGTGAAATATGTTAGAATCTTCCAAATACATGTTTACAACTGGGGAGCTTTTTTAAAAAATTAATATGTCCAGTTTTTTAAATTTCACAGGAGGAACAAAAAAAACTGTATTCGTTGTTAAATTTCACCCTTTTTCATCGAAAAAAGTACAGGACTATAGAATTTTGTGCCTAGATTTTGTTTCCAAACTTTTGATTAGGCAACTCTTTTCATTGTTCATTAATTTTGAAAAAAAGATTGGAGATACTAAGTTTTGAAAAATAAGAGTGGAGTTACTAACTTCTGAAAAAAAAATCGGAAAAATGGATGGAAATATTAAGTTATGAAAAAATAAAAATTAGAAAAGCATGAAAATAGCTGTTTAGTATTATAAAAGTTGAAAAGTTAAATACTTTAATGAAAAATTTGAAATTTAAATAATTATCAAATAACAAAATGGAACATTTCAACAGATTTGAAACAAAATTATTCTTCCTGATTTTCTGTCTCCTTACGTTTTTCAATAGGACTGTTTTCTTCAATAAGAACTTTCGCTACTCTCAAGATTCTTGATTTCAGTAAATTCATGCCATAAGAAAAGAAATTTTGACAAACAGGCACATTGCCATGCGCAATAGTTCTTAAAAAATACTTCTAACCTTTTTCGGTGTGTTTTTCCTTGCGGCATGTAGACTAACACGTCGACGCTGCGGTTTGCACACACCAAGAAAGAGGACTAGTGTCCTATCTGATAAAAGGTAGAACGATTTTTCATTAAATCGGTATTTGTTACAACACTGCATTTAAAACTTTTCGAATTATGGTTCCATGCCTCTGTTTTATATTAGAAAGTGTTGGATCTGGATCAATGTACTTCATAATTTTCTTACTTCTTGATTGTTGACTTCGAATACATTCACGCTTCCGAGATCCTCTCCCCATATTTCCTACGAAGTCCTCCATTTCACACGACAGTAGAGTAAGAAGCTACTCAGAAGGAGTATGTTATAAAACAAATGAAACTAGCATTAGCATCCAACAATAGACTCAGTTATTAGTAGTAGCGTTCAGGAAGGTTTTATACTGCCTTCAATCAAATAAAAATAACAATACAACCAACGAATGCCGCCAAATTCAAATTTAAGAATTAATACAAATAATAAGTTCTGAAAAAAAAAAAGACACGAGTGTGCTTTCCATAAACAGGAAATATTAAGATTTGATAAAATGGTTATATAGAAAGGACATGTTAATTTTTTATAAACAAATGTACTTTCGCTATTTATTTTCAATGTGATATAGTAAGTTTACGTAGAAAACTCTTAAACCTTTCGATAGAGCCCAAGTGACACAGAAACAATGAAAACCTTAATTCCGATTTTTTTTAAGGTACTGAGTTACGAAAAAAAGCTCTCAATTCTTCCTTAAATTCTGCAGAATTTCACCCAGCTAACGAAACCTCAACACTTGAGTTCTAGTTCGACTCCGGGCAGCATCTATCATATCTATAGTGGATAATTTATTTCAGAATATTTAGACTTCTTCTTCAATTTTTATATGTTTTTTTTAAATCATACCTTTGTTTCAGAGTCTCTTGCGAGTCTCTAAAGTTTAGAAGAAATATTAAAAAGCAACAAGGAACTTATCGAACCCCTATAGGTTAATGCTGTTATTGTCATTGTGAGCATGGTTAGGATTGTAAACATGTTTGAATTTGAAATAACAATTTTATATTTTTCTTTTCATTCCTGTCGTCATATTCTCCTCATTTTAATTTAACAAGACTTAGCCTTCTCGCTAGATACTTCATAATCGCTTTCTCATTCATTAGGTCTAGTTTCGAAACAAAAATTCAATTGATAATCGAAATATTTCACAAATTATTATGACGGAAATAAGTTCTTTGAAATTGTAGTGAATGATATGACATTGCAGGATATTCGATTCATTTGAAAATTAACACCATATTTAATTACCGCACTTTGGAATTGTCTATGTTAAGTTAAATATTTGAGATCCGGAATTTTCGTCACCGATATTTCATCACCCGGTGATTTCGTCACATATTACATTTTGCCACGATTCACTTTTGTCACCACCATATTTTATCACCAAATCACTTTTATCACAATCATATTTTGTCATCAATTTAATTTTCTCATCACTATTGTCCACCACAATTTTTCCCCCCTTCGCGTTGCTTCCCTTGATGATACCTATATAAAATGATACGTAATATAAAACCTCCTACTTCATTGTGTTCATAGTGTTCATTTCGTTTCGAAGGATACATTCATTTTTTTTTGTTTCGAAATCTTCAAGTTACAGGATTCATAGTTTTAAAAATCTTCAAGTTGAGATATGGCGGAATTAATTCCATTCGTAAAAAGTAATAGAGCAGTATGTATACAAAGCACAAAGTTACGAAGACCAGGATTGTATGGAGATGTGATCAGCGCGACATTTGTAATTCACTGATGACTATTTCCGCAGATAAGAAAACCATTATAAAAAACACAGCATTCGAACCACTCAGGAAATTGGGGTAGAATTTGAGCCGCAGTATATGTAGAAGCAATGAAAGCTGAAGCTGTAACTTCAGCGGGAGCTACTATTTTACAACGACATACAATTATTATTTTGGTGGAAAAATCCCCTCAGCATAAAAAATGATGACAAAATGTATATGATGACGATATATCTTCGGCAATAAACTCTCCTCAGTAACAAAAAAAACATGGTGACAAAATGTATTTGATGACAAAATCTAATGACGGAAAATAGGTGACAAACTATAACGGTGAAGAAATTTCCGGTTACGAAATGCCCTAGACCCAACTATTTATATCTTAATACTTCTCGCATTAATTAACCAGCCATTTTGTGTACGAATATTAATTTCTTATAAATTTAAATTAATTTGCACACTTGATTATGTTTTTACATTTTAAAGAACGTTGTATGTGAAATTTTAAGTCCAACTCATACCGAAATTACATAAAATTCTCCAGCAACGTTTTTAACACGGTCCCCTTTGTGTAAAAATAAAAATTATTGAAGTAAATTATAATCAAAAATATTTTAATTTATTAATTAATACGTTATCGTTATTGTTAGAATTCCCTATATACAGAGTGGAAGTGAAATAATCCTGTAGATTGAAAGGGGCGTTAGAGTATACTTAAGTTAATAGAAAACCTATATTACGTTTTGTGATTAAATACACGGTTAATTAGAATATAAAGTTGGAAGTTTCAGCACTGTGGCAACATCTTGGGTAACACACTGCTCTTCTTTCTCGTAATACAGATGTAAGAGCTCAACGAATTCAGGTCTGTCTTCCTAGGTGAAGTACCTTCCATCTTTCTCTCTGATAAAGACATTGCAATCTGCTCCCATCGTTTAGTCTTTTGAAATTAGCAGTTTTTTAATTAAATTTAAACAAGAACCGTCCACGCTACTGAAATACGCCAGAGGGATAAATTATTCTTTGTTACATTTTCTATCTATATATAGAAAAATCAGGATCCATCTCTGAATAGTTATCGAATAAGAGAGTGTTAAACGTTTGAAAAAAAAAAAAAAAAAAAAAAACAAATTTTCTTCTGAGAAAACTATGAATTATTTATTCATCATTGGGTATTACACTTTTCTTGTTACATACTACATGAGCTATTCGCTCTGATAATCTGCAGGGTTATATCACTTCTATTCTCTATAGAGACGATATCCCTGATGGCTCGGTGGTGTCTATCAGAAAATGATTCGATGCAAATAATCTCTTAAAATATATAAAAAAGAGGATGGATTCGCTAAAATAACCGAAATATGTTTCGAATTCCATTTGAGCAATGTTGTACTCTCAGAAAATGTTGAGATGAACATGTTCTCTTAAAATATAAAAACAAATGAGGATGGATAGTCTCTTAAAATATAAAAACAAATGAGGATGGATTCGCTAAAATAATAAGTACCGATATAAGTTTCGCGTTCCATTTGGCCTAAGTTGTAGGCCTACTTTCAGAAAATGCTGCTGTAAACATAATTTCTTAAAATATAAAAACGAATGACGATGGATCTGCTAATATAAGAACTTAATAATTATAGATTGCGCATTTTATTTCGAAGTATAATGAATATTTTCTTTGGTAGGTTATTTTACGACGCTTAATCAACATCTTGTTTATTTAGCATCTGAATGAGATGAAGATGATAATGCCGATGAAATCAGTCCGGGGTCCAGCACCGAAAGTTACCAAGCATTTGCTCATATTGAGTTGAGGGGAAACCCCGGAAAAAAACCTCAACCAGATAACTTGTCACTACCGGGAATCAAACCAGGACCATAATGAATATGAGCCCAAAATGATCAAATGAAGTTCTTAAATTAACGTATGCATTGCAGATGGTTCTGCGCAATTCAAATATAGGCCTATTTATTTATTTATTTATTTATTTATTTATTTATTTATTTATTTATTTATTTATTTATTTATTTATTTATTTATTTATTTATTTATTTATTTATTTATTACTGGCTTTTAAGGAACCGGAGGTTCATTGCCGGCCTCACATAAGCCCGCCATTGGTCCCTATGCTGAGCAAGATTAATCCATTCTCTATCATCATAATATATCCCACCTCCCTCAAATCCATTTCAATATTTTCTTCCCATCTACGTTTCGGCCTCCCAACTAACACTCTATATGCTTTTCTGGATTCGCCCATACTTGCTACATGCCCTGCCCATCTCAAACGTCTGGATTTAATGTTCCTAATTATATCAGATAAATATGGGAATAAATATGGGAAATGCCTGTTATTATTCGGTTGAGAAGCTTTTATCATCCAGTCTGCTGTCAAAAAATGTGAAAGTTAGAATTTATAAAACAGTTATATTACCGGTTGTTCTTTATGGTTGTGAAACTTGGACTCTCACTTTGAGAGAGGAATATAGGTTAAGGGTATTTGAGAATAAGGTGGTTAGGAAAATATTTGGGGCTAGGAGGGATGAAGTTACAGGAGAATTTATTTATTTATTTATTTATTTGTTTATTTATTTATTTATTTATTGTTATCTTCACTTTTCTCCCATTCAAACCTTATGGCTTTCACTAAACGAAGTATAAGTTCAGTAAAATAGATTTATTCCCTATCTATTGAAGAATCTCCTGAGCATTGGCGGCTCGTGAACTTGTGGTTTGGGAGAGCTGCAGTAGATTTTGGTACATACTAATTTCACTTCTTGATACCATTACTAATAAATATAGGACAAAAATAAATTCACTAAATATCGAAAAACCAAAACTTCCTGACTTAGTTGGGAGATATCTGTGACATCATTTGCTAATCGCTAAAAAAGACTAATACCATCGATTTCAGTCTGAATTTCTGATCGGCAGACACTCAACTTGCAATCTACCAGTTCATTCTGAATTGTCTTAGAATTACCTTTAAACAAAGTGGCATGTTCCAAATGATTTTTGAGAGGCTCGTTTAGATTAATCACGGACTGTAGCAACCCACGAAATACACCAGAGTTCTTCGAATCGTTTTTTCATCATGTCCCCTAAGGTGAAGTTCATATTGGCCACAAAATTTGATACAACCAGTATTTTTAAAATAATTTCACGATTTTTTCTCACTTCTTGATTATGTAGAGAATGTTTGTTCTGTTCGTTTCACTTAATTGCGCAGCAATATTACTCGTAGTTTTGCCTAACATAGCCAATGAAACAACATTTTTCAAGTGAGATTGCGAAGATTCGTGCTTTTTAATTTTTAGGGGCAAATGTCCTAAATCTGCCACAACACTCCTAGTCTATGCAGTATCAACACCGAAGAGGAGGCAACCACAAATGTTCAGCGTAAATTTCATTTTTATACTTCCTTGCATATATGCACTATTTCGGCTGGATGAAGCTTAAGTAAGATTTAAGTCAGGTAACGAAAGACCCTTTAATTTCACTTCATTACATCAATTTTCTCCGCAAGGGAAACTTGAGAAAAATAAAATTAATATTCTGTAATTCACACACACTCATGCTTGCACATTTGCACTGGTTAAATTACGATACTAAAACGTCACACCAAAGCAACACTCAGACATACTGATGATCAACAATTTTCTAAACCTGGAAAAGAAGTCTCGTTTGTATTTTACGTGCTATATCAAAAGGATTATACTCGTACAATCATTTTTGAGTTAAGGCAAATATTAGATTCTGCTCGAGACTGGATATATACGTAATAATAAGGCAAAAGAGAATATTAATTTCGTTATATTAACTCGATAAGGTTCTACAACAATAAGTATGTGAAGAGAAAATAAAAATTTTGCTATTTGGTTTCAAGGGGATAGAGAATCCATTTGACATAGCATTACAATAGCGGTGTGGGAGGGGAGGAAAGATCTTCCCTTGTCGCCTGGCTCTGCAAGCCACTGCAGCGAAATATGGGTTTTAAACAACTGCAGTTTCCCTCTGCTTCCCTTCACTTCTCTACCCCCTGAGCAAGCAAGAGACACTCTCTATGATCTGTCCCATCCTGCAGATACCAAGACGACTTTGAATGCAGTGTCAATTCCAGTACAGTCGACGCGCCAAAAAGATTATGCATAAGATAATAGTACATATTCCCGGCCAGATGAAATATAAAGCCATTTACCAATAAAAACTATAACAATTCTTCTACAAATTAAAATAAATATTATTTTATATTTTCCTGTCAATGTAGGGAGTGCTGCAGCTCCGCAGATCTTATGGACGAGCCGCCACTGCTCCTGAGTGTGTTGCACGGAATGTGAAACATCATGAATATTATATCACTGCTAATGTCGAGAGACTTAATGGTCTCATGACTAACAGGAAGAATATCGTCTGTTACTATTATTTTTATTGACAGAATTTGCATCTCAAGTTATTTGCTCAAGTAGTGTAATATTACTGCACCTGCTAAATTATTTCATTCATGCTGACAAAATGTACATTTTATGTTTTAATGGTATTATATCTTATTAATTTTGTCTACAACTCTGTATTACCACAGTCTAGTATACTGTATACAGTCACGAAGTTCAATACGTAGTAAATATGCATCCATAGATAGTTTCTAGGATCACTACTATCGCCTCATTACAGACAATGCGAAATAGTACCTGCACAGTCTATTGTTCCTAGTATCCTCATAACCTCAAGCTTCGTGACTGTATATCTAGACTGTGATATTACCTTGTTTGGTATACTTTGCTTTGTAAATATGCAATATATCTACTTCTATCACAATACAGCTTCGGCCAAGCAATGCTTTAGGAATGGGTCCTTACAAGAACTACCATATTTCAATCATATTTTAAAATGTTAACATATTCTTATGAAAGACATGGGAAGCTACTATTTCTTCTGTAAAAAAATTGAGGTGCTTATTTTCAGAACTCAGTATCTCCAAAATACTCAAATTTGTTTTTACTATTGCATCATAACCTTAAACCTGAGCTGAATTAGAAAATCCAAACATTTTTATATTCATAATATATCTTCATCTGCCTCAGAAACGATATCGTATTGTAAAATACCGTACTATGTTGATTTTCTGTTCCTTCTTGCGTATGCAGCCGAATATCTCTTATTATGATGTGCACTTCCACGATAGTTCCAATACCAAGAAAAGGTTTGTTTTATTTTAAAATATCATTATTTCAAATACATCATAATTACATGACTTAACACATATTAACCTTGTACAGCAAATGTTACACAGTATTTATGTTTATAAGCTCTAAGAAAAAAATAAATATCACGAACCTGTTATATTGACATTCATTATTTGAAATAACAATAAAATTTACGTACATTGTTTTCACTAGCGATATCTACAAATAGACTACACATTATATCATTATCATGTTAAATTTCCATATTGAAATAGTTATATTCAATTTCTATAAACTATACAGTCATGATAAATACGGTTTATATTTTCTGCATCTAATATTTAGGCGTTGATTCACATATTCTTCTCTTCATTCTTGCCTTTCATGGTGAGAAGAAACATAAAGAATGACGCTGATTGATTCAACATCTGTTGAAAATATAACAACACATTAGTCACTATAGATGTGAAAACGAATGCATATTGGTATAAAAAACTTTTCATCTACGTAAGCAAACGCAAAGTTTTCAAATAGTGATAATTTATAATTATGTTATGTGATAATTTTATTTATCGGGTTCTTAAAATAAAGAAATGTGCATACAATTAAAGAATTGAACAATATTTCTGCAGATTTTGGCAATTCTGGACCAAGGATGGAAAAAGTTAAAAGTTTCAAATGTAAAAAATGAATGTTTTGGTAGAAAGGGTATATAAGCCAAGTTGCATACGATGATAAAAGTTGGAAGTAGCAGAGAAATTTAATTTAGTTTTTCAGCAAGTCCGACATGATATAGACGGATGAAGTGTCAAATAGCAAGGGAAATTTTAATTCACCCGTATTCAATCACTTTGTTTTTGGAACTTTCATCCTTTTGCAACAAATTGGTCTTGAAATAACACAAAATCCTTCCGATTTTGTAATGTCAGTTGAAGAAACAATTCCATCATTATTGGAACACTTGGCAAACAAGCAAGTTAATCTTGTAAGGCAATCGTAAGTAGATCCATTGCCTGGGATTTTTCATTCAAAAATCCATAGTTGACACTTAAGGCTGATAGGATCGCAGTTGGGGTTTTTCTCGGGGTTCTCCCATTTCTCCAAATTAAGCATCTACATCATTCCGTCACCATTTCTGCATTTCGTCATCATTTCATATCATTCCCCAACGCCGGATAATGAAGCATGGTGTTCGAGAATAAGGTGCTTAGAAAAATAATTGGTGCTAAGAGGACTGAAGAGAAATTTACACAACGCAGAACTGCATGCATTATATTCGTCACCCCACATCATTAGAAACATTAAATAAATACGTTTGAGATGGGCAGGGCATGTAGCACGCATGGGTGAATCCAGAAATGCATATAGAGTGTTAGTTGGGAGGCCGGAGAAAAAAATAACTTTGGGGAGGCCGAGACGTAGATGGAAGTATATTATAAAATGAATTTGAGGGAGTTGGAATATGATGCTCGGGACTCGATTAATCTTGCTCAGGATAGGGACCGATGGCGGGCTTATGTGAGGGCGGCAATGAACCTGTGGAGTATCTAACAGCATTTGTAAGCAAATATTATTATCATTATTATTATTACTATTATTATGTTCTGTTAACTGTCCGAAGACAACTCTGGACCTCACAAGTGACACACACCAACAAGGCATCAGTCATGAGGCAACTAGGCCAGGAGATCATGGAGTAGGGTGGCCAGTTCCTTTCCCTCTCCATTGCACACTTCGCTGAATAGTTATATATTACACTGATCAGATTTCAGATATATGCAAACAATTTGTACTTCCTCTGACATATGATGATGATGATGATTATTATTATTATTATTATTATTATTATTATTATTATTATTATTATTATTATTATTATTATTATTATTATTATTTGTAATGAAATGATAAAATCTGCTCACATTCATCATGGTCTTGTTGGATACTGGGACGAATTTCCCAGCTGTTAGATAGAATCCCCTGTTGGCTGAAGCAATGACCATTACGAGGCATCGTTGGAAGGAAGTAGAACAGCCTATCCACTCACATCCCCACGCTGCGTCAGCAATGCTTTCTGCCTGGAATATTTTAATATATATTTCTTAATGATGCCTCATTTACACAAAATTCAAGTTTCAATCACTGTGGCCATCAAGAATAGAAATAATCATTTTGAAACATTAAATACTCTCTATTAAAGATAATATGAAAGTTAAGAGAGATTAGCACATCGCGGACAGTTTCCCTGTAACTATGAAGAAATGAAGTGATACAACCTTCACGGATCTCCTATACAGACTTGTGCAAGGAAGAGGACTTCCTAATTTAACATTGATGGAAAAATAATTTGGGGAGTGATATGCTAATGTACAATTTTTCTTCGCTTAAGCTCCGTGTAAGTATAACAAGAACATTTGAGTTACAGTCCTGACACACAAAGAATTAAGGATTATGACACGTTCTAGTAATTATTTATACAATTTATATGTTTTTTAAGATAACATTTTTTTATTCTGCTTAAAATAGATTATTTCTTGCTGAAAACTTCCATTCTTCATTAATTTATTTTGCTTTTCAATCTATTTCTTAATGTTTAATCTCATGATATGTAATGCGTAACGTTTTCCGATGTTCTGGACTCGTTGGATAATGTGATTTCTGAGTAGGTAAGGCGAAAGAGCTAATTCTTCACTAGGGTGTATGCTGTAAGCAGGTCGATGTTCAGGTTCTAAGTCCACAAATAATTTAGAATTAAAGATGAAATGTATTGAAGAACGAAGAATACAGAAGACACACACAATAGAAGTTCAACGTCGTCGGAGAACAGAATTCTAATCTAAAAATCTCACACTCATACACATATAAAGGCTGGAAGTGAAATAACCTTGCAGATTGAAAGGGACGATAGGACACGCATAAATGATTAGAAAACGTATATTACGTTTTAAGATTAGATGCACGGCTAATTAGAAAATTAAGTTTGAAGTTTCTGCAGTATGGCAACATCGCCGCTAACACAATACACTCGTGATACAGATAGGCCTATAAGAGGTCAACGAACTCTGTGTGTCTCGGTAGGTGAACTGTTCTCTGCCTAGACGTTGCTATAGGCCCAGATCACATATAGGTTGCTCATTCCTATGTTAAAATCGGTTGCACTTTGAAGAGAACAACCACCAGGATCGC
The DNA here is from genome assembly GCA_025594305.2 of Periplaneta americana. Classification (NCBI taxonomy): domain Eukaryota; kingdom Metazoa; phylum Arthropoda; class Insecta; order Blattodea; family Blattidae; genus Periplaneta; species Periplaneta americana. Next base: position 77,956,092 of record JAJSOF020000021.1, read on the forward strand.
CACTCGTGCGCCGTAAACGAACACGATATGGCAGTACAGTCGCTAATGCAATTCAAATTGGAGTTATGACGTGACTCCTTATGTAACAACTAGGTGGCAGCACAGTAAACCTGACAAAAGTTGTTACCCTCAAAATCTATAACGCCGAGCAATCTGGGTGTATAATATATTATGATCTAGGCTATAGGTTTCGCAAGCAGGGAATACCGACGGAAGGAATGCGAATCAAACAATGCGATAAGGAAGAGCGGGCGACAGGAAAGGTCACGAGATAGCTTGAATGATATTCAAGAGTACAGTCGGAAGAGAAATGACATCGATAGAATCAGTCTTGTGTTGTGATAGTTACATTACGACTTTAGTTTGTTCCATTACGTGTGAATACGTGTGTTGTATCGCACGGTATTATTATTTCATTTGTATACATATGTCGCGCGTTTAATTAGCTTCGAATTTTTCTCTAGCTACGTTCTTTATTTCCACAACGATATCCTCATCTGTTCTTCTTCTTGGGAGAGTGAGTACTTCCATCGGCCCGCACCTCTCGCCCCTTGGCGTGCCAACATACACACCTCAAAACACCATTGCTTTTCGGTAATCGTTCCTTGCGCGAGCTATACCAGTTCGAGTCGTGCAGTGGCTTGAATTTAGAGGTTTCTAAATTAAATTTACACGAAAATCGTGTACGCTATTGAAATACGCCAGAGGGATAAATTATTCTTTCTTAGTTTTCCTACCGATATGGACAAAATCACGATCCTACTCAAAATAGTTACGGAATAAGAGGTTGTTAAACATTTGGGATAAAACTGTGAACTTTCCAACAATATGATTTTATAGGTTTGTTACATACAATATGAACTATTCGCTCTGAAAATCTGCAAGGCTATTTCACTTTCACCCTGTATAACAATTATTCTGGACAAAGGTTCACCTTGTGAGGGATAATGTCCGAGTCAACAGACGACCAGTGACTACACACTTTGGAAGGATCCAAGTATGATTAAAATCCTTTAAGGGGTCAGAGGTTAATGTTTGTATCTTGGAAAATGATCCTTATCTCTAGGTCAATAATTGAATTGACGAAGCGAACAAATTCTGGGAGATTACATGTAACGTTAAAATAATACTCGTCCACACCTGTGGAGTAACGGTTACCGCGTCTGGCCACGAAACCAGGTGGCCCGGGTTCGATTTCCGGTCGGGGCAAGTTACCTGGTTGAGGTTTTCCGGGGTTTTCCCTCAACCCGAAATGAGCAAATGCTGGGTAACTTTTGATACTGGACCCCGGACTCATTTCACCGGCATTATCACCTTCATCTAATTCAGACGCTAAATAACCTAAGATGTTGATAAAGCATCGTAAAATAACCTACTAAAAATATATAAAATATTAATCCTGGATTCAAATCATGGGTGCAGATTCACTACAAATGTTTATTAAAATAAATTTACATGATTCGATTTATTTTACTTTTAGGCGTATGTACCATAATTGTTCTCATGAAAGAACCTTCATTAATTCTTACACATCGCAGATGTTACTAATTAGTATTATTTTGTGAAAACTCTCACCACATTATGGAAGATTTATTTGCACATACGTTACAATTATCGTTTCTGGAAAAACAGTAGGCCTATACTATTCCCAAATGTTCTAACATAAAAAGCTGTGTGATAAGGAGGAACTTCTTAAATCAGTTTGTTTCGAATACTACACAGAAACTACTCACCTCAACGGAGAGTTCGTTTCCAAGCCAGGAAAATACAAACACATTGGCCATCATAAATACATACATCACGAACGCTTGTGTAAGGTCGGCGGGAACTTCCCAGCTCTGCATGAATTAAAGTGAAATAAAATATACGTGAAAAATCTCTGTTAGGTGTTACATCAGTAAGTATTCTAATGAAATAATTTAGGCTCATATTACCTTCTAAAACGATAATAATCACAAAATATACACTTATTGACTATTACTTTCTCTATCAAAATATATATCTAAACGCAAATGTTTATTTTTATTTTATTTGTTTAGTATGCTGTGTCTTTTGGCAACCCTTACTGAAGGGCAGCTACCCTTGTGGGATTTTATATATATATATATATATATATATATATATATATATATATATATATATATATATATATTAAGCGTTACATGCCCTAGAAAGATAATACTCGGAAAATGAAATTTAATAGGCCTATTATAAAAGATACCAAACTAACTTAAGAGGAATAACAAAGATCCTATTTGTGGCACTTATAGTAATTAGCACGCTAATGTAAATATCAGTTCTGGGATATTAAACAATCATGTTAAACTAGTATATTAAACGCATAGGTAGAATATCTCTATAAAGTTAGCATTTGATATCAGGGAAACATTCGTCATGCTAGAGAGAAATTACGTTCTCCTAATGAGAACTCTGATAATACCGATAGAATTAGAAGGCTGACAGGCAAACATTCTGATGGGGGCAGATAAAGTAGTTAATTGTTTTTCTTTCACCATATTAATAATGTCAAAATAAGTTCTTATATAAATTTTGGTCACTCAATCGCAATTACGAGGGCCGTAAAAAAAAAGTTCGGCAGGTACCGTTAACAGAAAGAAAATTTATTGGAACAGACAGAGAAATTTTTTAGATAATTTTCAACATATTCTCCACTTGAACTGAGACATTCGTCATATTATGGGATCGACAGAGAGGTCGACCTGGTTGGCGAGATGGTACAGCGCTGGCCTTCTATGCCCAAGGTTGCGGGTTCGATCCCGGGCCAGGTCGATGGCATTTAAGTTTGCATAAATGCGACAGGTTCATGTCAGTAGATTTACTGGCATGTAAAAGAACTCCTGCGGGACAAAATTCCGGCACATCTGGCGACGCTGATATAACCTCTGCAGTTGCGAGCGTCGTTAAATAAAACATAACATTTAACATTTCGACAGAGAGGTGTAGAAGGCTGTCAAACGCTGTTCCGATTCCAGGCGGTAGACTTCTACGACACAAGGATACAAGAATTGATGCCATGGTATGACAAATGTCTCAATTCCAGCGGGGGATATGTTGACAAATAGCGCAACGATTGCTGTGTCTGTTTCAATAAATCTTTCCATCCAATTGTGCTCTCTTTCTGCAAACAGCTCCAGGGAAAGTCACTTTCTGGACTGCCTCGTAGGCTAATTGCGGTCGAGTATCCAAAATTTGTATAAGCACTTGTTTTGACATTATTAACATGGCGGAAGAAAAAAATAACCCTTTAGCTGTCTCCATCAGAATGTGTGTTTGTAAGTCCAAATTGTTCACGGAAGACTCGTTGAAATGCAATATTATATAAGTATAGGATCCGACAGAGGAACGGGGGATTGTAGGCCTATCTCTCTGACAACATAGTTGAACGGGGATAAACAGTAGCAAATGCAATATCATTTAGGCTAGGGCTCCACTAGCTGTATTTGACGGCTGCTGTGAGCTGCATTCTACTGCCTAGATTTTTACTGCAAGAAGGTGGCTCCACTTGCTGCAAATTTTCTACATGTGAAAGCTGTAGTTCACTGCTCCGCTGTGCTCTGGCCCGGCTCCACTCCTGTTGTTCAGTTGAAAACAGCATTGTGATGTTCTTTGTGTACTACAAGATCAAGCAAAAATTGCAGTGAAAATGAGCACACCACAAGTATTTATCAAGGTGATTGTATATATACTATTGGTTCGCTGTCTTCGAAGATTGCATCAAAGAAAATGGTGGATACATCCAATATTAAGCAACAGAAAAACACGAAGGCATGTTTGCTGCAATGCATCACAAACTTAGGGAATATCCAGCTAAATTTGTTTAGTTCTACCGGATGTCGGAATTTTGTTCTAGGCATACGAAGTAATTGTTCTGAATGGTTGTGAATCTTCGACTCTCACTTTGAGAGAAGAACGGAGATTAAGGGTGTTTGAGAATAAGGTTCTTAGGACAATATTTGGGGCTAAGAGGGATGAAATTACAGGAGAACGGAGAAAGTTACACAACGCAGAACTGCAAGCATTGTATTCTTCACCTGACATAATTAGGAACATTAAATCCAGACGTTTGAGATGGGCAGGGCACGTAGCACGCATGGGAGAATCCAGAAATGCATATAGAGTGTTAGTTGGGAGACCGGAAGGAAAAAGACCTTTAGGGAGGCCGAGACATAGATGGGAGGATAATATTAAAATGTATTTGAGGGAGGTGGGATATGATGATAGTGACTGGATTAATCTTGCACAGGATAGGGACCGATGGCGGACTTATGTGAGGGCGGCAATGAACCTGCGGGTTCCTTAAAAGGTATTTGTAAGTAAGTAAGTGAGCATACCAAGTAATAATGCTCATACATAAGGGATGCTTCGCCTCATGGATAATTGGAAACAGGAAGACTACCACGGCCAGTGGAGCCAGGCTTCGGCGACAGATAACGGCACGAAAATAGAACATGTTCCCCTGGCAGTAGACCTTGGTGAAATACTGCCCATATAGCCACCTACACTTGTTTTGCGTGTATTCCATTTTCAGGCAGTAGACTGCAGCTCACAGCAGCTGTCAAATATAGCTAGTGGAGCCCTAGCCTTAGTCTTCATGGAAAGGTGGAGCAGTGCACAACGTGCTTTTGCATTGAAAGCTTTTACAAGAACAACAGTTGCGAGTTACCAGGCGTACATTTTTACGTAAATATTAATTTTTGGACCTACAGAATTACTTTTTACGGTTCCCTTCGTTTATTAATGGAGAAAAGTTCACTCCGGCGCCGGGGGTTTAACCAGGGACCACTTTCATTTTAATTTTTGGAGCCATGATCCCGCCACAACTTACACTTTCATCCATATAGAATTCAGATGGTACATCAATTGAAATGTCGCGATATTCTCAAACGAAGGACGTTTTGTAAAGAGATTTTAAATCACATTGATTAAGATAAAGATTTTGACCTTGGCGGAGGTCTGACATGGCATATTTTCATCTCAGCGGTAGTCAGGTCGTTTTCAAGAATTATATGGGTGACTATGCACATTATGATCTCACGTACGGCATTTTAGAAAAATATATATATTCTTGAGTCATTAACGAACCATTTATGGCCGCCCGTTCCTCTGTCTTACCCTGTATTTTAAATAAGCTGCTTCAGATTATGGATTTAACTACATTACCGTAACAGCGGAAAATGCAATCAAACATAAAGTAACCAAGAGCAGAAAGAAGAGGCCACCCAGGGAGACATTAAGAAAATCTTCCAGTTCGTCCATGTACCTGCAAATATTGAAACTAGTGAAGATTAATATAACAATCAGTAATTCGCCAAACAAAACTTGTATTCAAATATAGAACTGATTACTTACAGTCTAACTAATTGATGATGACGTATACATTCATTAAGCTGTTTCTCGGGAGAAGTTGAAGTGCAGCAGACAGTATTATCCTCAGTATCTTTTTGGCGTTGTGCATCCCACATCATTTGTTCATGTTTATGGTCACTTTGAGTTATGTTCAAAAGAGATTGTTTAATCTTTTCCAACTGACTACAAGCTACACAAACCAAAGTCGCATACATGCCTTGGTATCCAATGAATATGCCAACAATAAAAATAAATGCGAATACCTGTGGAAAAAGAGTGATTTTATGACATAGGACTACAAAACTTTAGGACAATTGGAATCACCCAATTGTTGTTACAAGTAAGGTTTTCTTAAAATTAGGAACAATATATATTTAGTTAATAAAATAATATTTTATTTATGTGTTACGATATTTTTCCAATCTCTGTATGTACTATTTCGGAAATTTACAATTTCAAACTGCAGTACTTTCAATTATTCAATCATTTCTCGCGCGGGTTATTGCAATTTTAGGAAAATCCATTATTCTAAGCACCAGTCTCACTTGACATAAATTCTAGTTATTCGGTCTTATCAGAGATAAAACAGAGAATTGTCATCTACGTGAGAATATTATTGTAGCTGTAAATTATTTAGGATCTGGGGTCTATAATCTTTTCGTTATTTCTAATGCTTATTACAACATGATAGTCATACTTAATTTCGATAATTAATCTGAAACAAGTTTGGTTTTAAGACATTATTTTGAATGAACTATAAAATTTTAATAAATGTACGAACTATAGAAACGTTTTGTATTAAATTTAGGTTTGATATATTTATTTAACTATTTTCATGGATTCTTTGCTATTTCATTTCCTTTTCAAAATTTTACAGCTCATTACGAATCATCTCTCTTAAAGCCAAACATGTTTCCACTAAATTCACTACATAAACCTTCCAACTTAAGAAACTTTGATAAGTTTATATTAGATGTCAAATGTTTATTTCCATTGACACAATCTTTGATGTTTCATACATCTTTATATATAATTTGAACCGGTAATGAAAATTACGGGAAAACGGCTTAACAGATTTTAATGACTGACCCCTCATTTTGAAGCATCGCATCCAAGGATATGCGAAAAAATAGTAATTTTCAGTGAAAAGTCAATTTTCCTACATAATGTTGTATTTTCCAAAATCCATCTGTCGTCATTTTCGTGAACTAATGGCTTTTCAGAATAAAACAAAACACACACACTACAAAAGAATATCACGCGGAGGCCATGACCTAGGGCCTACAAGATTGCTGACATATTTAGAACTCAGATTCTCTCACATCATAATGTCATATGTTGCTCATCATTTATGTACAATTTTAGAACGGTTCTTTATTGGTTATTAAAAATTTATGCCTTACAAAAAGAATTTACAGGTCTGATTCTCTGGTGTTTAATTTGATGATAAGATGAAACTATGTGTTTGATATTAAAAAGTATAAAACTTGAAAATGTTTGCTGACATTATTACCATTAAAAATAAAATAATAGTCTATATAATATATAAGTTAGTATTTGTTAGTAATAGACCTATATACATTAATTCTATATTTATGATATGAAAGTGAAACCTTCTGGAGTTTATAAGAAGAAGCAGATAATACCTTAAAATTAGATTTCCATTTCTATAATTTACTGAATAACGGCTAATAATATATATACACTCCGTTTCGTCGTTATTCCTTCCAATTACAAGAGCTTTTTCTCTTAAAAAAGATACTGCTGTCGTCTTAAAATTAAAATACTGGCAGGAAGATGGAATAAATTCAAAGACTGTAATTAAAAATATTATAAAATTATTCACTCGTAAATAGATATATTCGAAGTTAAAGGGCCTTTTTTAGGGTGTCCATACGTCTGGAAAGCAGGGAAATTTCAGGGAATTTGGTCAAACACTGGAAAACTGGGAAATGAGAGGAAATTCTGCAAAACTTCTTGTAGGCCTAACTTTATTCCTCCAGCCGTCAAATAATGAAAGTCTAACCATTTAATTTTGTTGGTAACAATACATATCCTACATTCGTTAATATTATAACGGCGTAATTTTTGCTATAGGCGTACCGAGAACTACGATAAGTTTAAGCCCGCTAACATCCTATGAGGAAGGACTGTTACATGATAGTAGACGGCTTTGACGATTAAAGTCATTGATTTTGTGGGTACTAGGAAATATGGTGGGCCGCAGATTCGTAATCTTCGGTTTTAACGAACTTATTGCCATTATTCTTGTTTCATAGCTTCGCTTTTTAAATTGGTTATTTAACGACGGTCTTTAAACTACGAGGTTATTTAGCATCGATGGTATTGGTGATAGCGAGATGATATTTAGCGAGATGAGGCCGAGGTTTCGCCGATAATTACCTTACGTTTGGGAAAAAACTCGGAAGAAACCTAACCAGGTAATCAGCCCAAGCGGGAATGGAACCCGCACACGAGTGCAAATCCTGTTCGGCAGGCAAGCGCCTTAGCTGAGTTACCTTACGCCGCTGGCTTTCACTTCCGTTCCTGAGATATAAATTTTATAATTATTTTTTTGCATGTAAGACCTATCAGGAATTTGGAAATTAATGAGATAACTGGAAAAATGCATGTTTTTTAGTGTTATATTTATAATAGGGGAATAATAGTGGTGCTAGAAATGCGATTTATTTGCAATTTATTTCTTCATGTATACAGGTTGAACCGTAAGTAATATCATTAATTTTAGAGGGTTATTCTTTGTGATATTCCAAACGAAAAAGTTGCTTGTTACTGGAAAGCCGTTGATTTAATTCCCAAAAATGCTTAGTCAATTTAAGAGAGCAGTGCATTATGAAAATAAATGATTGAAAGTATCTTAGTTTATCCTTTAAATGTGCAGAAATTTGATCCGAAGAAATGTAACATTGAAAAATTCCTTTGCAGAAGGAAAAATTAGATTTGTTCGAATCAAATTTGTGCACATTTAAAGGACAAAACTAAAATTATTTCCATCATATATTATCATAATACATTTCTCTCTTAAATTGAATGAGTATTTGGGTAATTCAATTAATGGTTCTTTCATAACACGCTGTAAAATGTTTCGCATGAAAGAATTTTTATCGCGAAAAGGAAGCCTAAACGAAAAAATTGTATTAGGCATCCTTGTTTGAAATATCTTAAAGAATAACCCCCTGAAATTAATCACATTACTAATGATTCACCCAGTATATTGTAGCTTCATATTTATTTGTCAAAGATTACATAAACATGGATGAAATAATAAGTATGAGGGAGAGTCAAAAAGTGACTTTAATAATTGTTTTACTAATTAAATATGTACAGCAGTGGCAAAAAAAAAAACCGGGCGACCCTTGTAGCTGATTTCAGAGTCACAGATTCAAATTTTGCTAGACACAAAACACATCCATCTTGTATCATTAATTGTAACAATGAAATTTATTGCATTTGTTCAATTCTTACCGTCTTTTGTTTCCTTCAGTGCCTCGAACTTACAGACGAAAAAACTTTGAGAGTTTTATTTTCATCTGGCATCAATATTGTATTTCTACCTCTATTCGGCAAAGATGACTGCGTATTTTTACATTAAATAGCAGTACATGCCTCTAGCATCACTATCCATATTGAAATTACGACAGTTTGAGACAATACACAGCACAGGATTATTTTGTATCAGCTACAAGGGTCGGTCCGGTTTTTTTTTTTTTTTGCCGCTGTTGTACACTTAGCGGCAAAAAGAATGGGCCGGCCGACAATTTCTAAGTTCCAGAGACATACATTGCGCATGCTCGTCTCGTCAACGCCGTAATTCACTAGGTAACACATAATTAAACCATTTAAATTTGTTGTATTTTGTTTAAGAGGCTAAAATATGTAATAAAATCGAATGGCGGGTTGATTCTAGATACATCAAGGCCCTTGAAGAGTAAAATAATAATAAAATTGATAAATACAAAATCAACCGGAGCGAATATGAACAGGAAAACCACGTATTATGCCGAACCGATATAAACCGTTGCAGTAGCGTAAGTTGTTACGGCATTAGTATATTGAACAAGTTAGTAGTAGTAGTAGTAGTAGTGGTAGTGGTGGTGGTGGTTGTGGTTGTGGTGGTGGTGGTAGTAGCTCAAGGTTCGAATCTCCCCCAATCTTCTTTTTTCTTTTTCTTTTTTTTTTTGTTACAAATTTGCCATCATATATGTCTCGCAAAGCTATAATTATGTGCGATATATCTTAGAATATGCCCAAACTCTAATAAATAATAAAGCTCCCTCTCTCTTTCAAGCAATACTGCTATCTGTTAATATAACGTTCTGTCTCGTCATTACGCTTGAAGATGGCACAGAAACAATTACTCATTGCCCTGGTTCGCATAGGTTATTCTGCGTATGCTACTCTCCGACAGGACTTCGATTGGAGAAATGTCATTTTCTCCAACCAGGTAATTGTCTCCACTAACATTCTGTGTATGCTACTCTCCGACGGGACTTTAATTGGAGAAATGTCATTTTCTCCGACGAGGTAATTGTCTCCAATAGCAATGATAGTACTGCCCTAGTTTATTGTATGAATGACTACCGATACGCTTCGCGTGAGGGTCGCGTGTTGGGGTGGATGTCATACAATGGGCCAGGACTTCTGGAACGTATCCACAGTCTGTTTACGGCAGAAGTCTACGAACACATTTTGGCAAATGTAATGATCCCTACCGCCCGAAAACGATATCCAGAAGGAACACTTTTCTTCCAGCAGGATAATCATCCGATACACACCGCCAACCGGGTTCAAAGATGGTTTACGTGGAGGCGTGATGTCGACCCAGTCGACTGGCCTCCAAATTCACCAGATATGAATCCGTTTCAAAATTTGTGGGCTGCAGTCAAAAGGATACTACGCTCTAATCGGGCAGAACAACCACCAATTCGGACACCTGAGGAATTGTGGGACAGAGTTCTAGATGCAAGGGAGAAGATGGCCAAGAATTTAGACATGTTCCATAATCTTGTGGACTCCATGCCGCGCAGAATGAGGGCAGATGTTGACGGAGGTGGTTTGTGGACGAGATATTAGTCCCCACCACAGCCTTGTTTTGTTAATATATTAACCAATTGTTTGTTTTTGTTAATTTAATTATTTATTTGTGTTTGATATGCGTCCGTTTTTTTAGGATGTGAAACAAGTATTTTTGTTTATACAGACCAGGTCTCACCTATTAATAGCCCACAGGTGAAGGGCAATAATATTTTTACAAGGCAGGCATAACGAAGTTTGTTAACAAATGCCATTTCACATTTAATCTAATAAATTAAGTAAAAGTTAAAATAAAAAAAAATAATTTTACCGTACCAGGAGGCGAACTTACAACCTTTGGTACGGATGTCAGACTTCTTACCACTGGGCCACACACTGCTCGTAAGGTTTATTACATTATAGACGGACGACTTTCAATAAAGTGTCACCACAGCAATGCCTTGCACTGGGTTACGTTTACACGAGTGAACCGCGCGATAGAACTTAACATTTCTATCGACCAAGAGTCGGCCCATTCTTTTTGCCGCTAAGTGTACAATAATACTACAAACACTTCATCACATTTCAACATAGTCCTCACTACGTTCAGTGTAAGTGCGCCTGTTATACAGATGTGATATACATACAGGGTGTTAAAAATAACGTTTACAACGCTTCAGGGATGATAGAGGAAGTAAAATCAAACATCTTTTTTAAGAGACAAAATTTTAGCAGATGCGCCGTTTTGCCGCAAGATGGTCTGAAGGGTAGATGGCTTGACTTCCGTCAAAACACACACTGGTTAGTTCTGTTTGTATTGCTGTGCCTGCAAGAAGTTAAAAGGGTCCCTAACACTCTCCGTGGTGGTAATTATTTTGTTTTTCTACGCGACGTCCTACCAGAACTTTTAGAAAATATCTCATTGAACATCAGAAAACAAAGCTGGTCTCAGCATGACGGTGCCCCTCCACACATTCATCGTCGTGCCAGAACCTAAATGCTACATTCCCCGATCGTTGGATTGGCAGGGGTTTGCCGGTACCGTGGCCACCTCGATCATCGGACCTAACCCACTGGATTTCTTTTTGTGGGGAGACATGAAACGTCTTGTGTATGAGACACCGATCGATACGGCAGAAGACTTAGTTGCTCTCGTTGTTGAAGCTGCACATGTTATTAGAGACAATGTTGGCCTTTTTGAGCGTCGCAGGCACTCCTTAGTACGAAGGTACCAGTTGTTCAATGCCTTCAATGAACGGCAGTTTGAACACCACCTCTAAAACGACAATTGGTCTCGTTCCTTATGGATTACACTAACACTTACGTATACAATAAACAGCGCATCTGTCAAAGTTTTGTCACTTACAAAAGATGTTTGATTTTACCTCCTTCATCAGCCCTGAAACGTTGTAAACGTTATTTTAACACCCTATATACGTGTAATACTATCTATTACGTGAGTCTGATATTTTATTTATATATTAAAGTTACTTCTTGACTCAACCTTGTATATAGATATTTCATATTACATTTCTATTTTGCTGTTTTATATGCTGTTTTGGCCAAATATATCGTGTAGTACAAGGTATGGTGAAATATATTATTATACAATACTTGGTTACTGGGAAAAAATGAAAACTTGCGCGTTATAAAGCTATATTAGAGAATTGCCGTTATAGACTTTTACAGTGTATGATCATTCAATTTTGTGTAATTTTTTAAAAATATTACATTCAAATAAGCAAGAAATTATTTAATAGGTACCTATTTTATTTTTAGCTTCCTTCTATAAATTTTAACGTCATCACAGGAAAATGGCTTTCTGTCTGTAAAACGGGAAATGTTAGGGAATTTTACAAATATATTTAGATAGATGCTGTGTAGTTTGCACTTTAATTAAGTGATAGGGGAAGTCCGTGTAACTTGGACCAGTGTGTAACTTGATCCAATGATGCAATCACTATTTCCAGGATAGTTTGCAAGGTACTTTATACAGCGCTTTGAACCTTCTACATGGTAGGCAACTGTCCATAAATCTCATTATGCAGGGTTGGCTTGACGCGGTCATAACGGTGTCGAACATTCTGTCCCCAAATTCTTCAAATCTTTTCACAATAGTTTGACAGCGTGTTGTGTGAAGACGTTTAGAAATACAAGACTGCCTTATACATACGAAGAAATACCAGTGTTGGAGGTAAGTTGAGTGAAATTTATATCAATGTTTGTAAAGTAGTTTTTACGTAAATAATTTTTAAGTGTTTCTTTTACAATGCGTGTAAATTGAACCATCACAAAGCGTGTAACTTGAGCCAATGCTAAAATGTACCTACCCTTATAATATAACAAATTTAGAAGATAAAATTGTCCATTATGTCTTCACTAGTGTGAATTTCCAAAAATCAGAGGTCAGTGGATGAAAATTTTGTAAGGATATATAATTAAAATATTATTTATATAATATTATATAAATAATAATATTATAAAACATTACTTTAGTTTATTTCAATATTTTATTTCTTAAATTCTGTAATAAGACTTCGTTTCATCTGGTGGGTCGACAATTACAACTTTTTAACAAATTCTGCTTTCGCCATTACTTTACAGATGACTACAAGACAGGCAAGAAAAGCGAAGGGAGTGTATGGGAAGTGGAAAGAAGAAAATCTGCAACTCGCTTTAGTTGCAATATCGGAAGGGGTTGGCGTCAATGAGACTGCACGAAGATATAATATACCTAGTGCCACACTTAAAAGATACAACAAATGGAAGGACGCTAAAATTAGACAGCCCGGTCACCCACTTGACTTGCCACAAGAGGTGGAAAATGATCTTGTGACATATCTTCTGCAGCTAGAAAAAATGTGCTATGGGTAAATACATTACAGCAAAATGTATATTAGGGCCTACTTTAGACCTACAACTTAATTCAATCAAACTTAATATAGGCCTAATACTTAATCTGCTTATTCTTTAATTTCAGATTGACACGAAGAAGTGTTATGAAATTAGCATATGAGATTGCAGAGAAGAATAAACTGGCCACTTGGTTCAACAGGGAAACGAAGTCTGCCGGCAAAGAATGGTTTTCCGGCTTTATGAAGCGCCATCCCGAACTTAGCCTTAGGCAGCCAGAAGCCACATCACTTGCCAGGGCTTCAGGATTCAACAGGGTTGTCGTCGGCAAGTTCTTTGACACATCGGAACACCTTGTCGACCAACACAAATTAACTGCTGCCAGAATATTCAACATGGACGAGACATCCCACAATGTCGTTCAACGCCAAGAGAAGACTTTGGCACAGAGGGGAAAACCTCAGGTTGGAGCCATTTCTTCGTGTGAGCGAGGTCAGAATGTGACAGGAGTGTATGCCATGAGTGCGAGTGGCTTCTTTGTACCTCCTATGCTGATTTACGCATGATGGAGTCTCTCACATTTGGAGCGCCTCCTAACACCATCTTCCGCTGTCAGGATAAGGGATGGATGGATTCTGACACATTCTGTGAATGGATTAGACACTTCATTAGAACTGTCAAACCCAGCCCTCAGGAGAAAGTACTCTTGATTTTAGATGGTCACAGTAGGCATACGCAATCGCTGAAAGCGATTGAGATCTGCCGTCAGTACGGTGTGATTATGCTATCTCTACCTTCGCACTGCACACACCGTCTCCAACCGCTGGATGTGTCGTTCTTCAAACCTCTGAACACATTCATGTCAGCTGCCATATCAACGAAGATGAGGGAACTTCCAGGACAGCGGCTGAATGTCCAGCACATTGCCTCACTGGTAGGAGTGACATTCCCCAGAGCAGCAAATATGCAGATTGCAATGAATGGCTTTAGGCACACTGGTCTTTGGCCTGTCGACCGAAATGTGTTTTCAGAGGCTGATTTCGCTCCTTTTTTGGTGACCGATCGGCCTTTGAATGGTAAGCCATCAGCATCAGCATCTCGGCCAGCAGAAGAAGTGGAAGGAGCAACAACAGCAGCATCAGCAGAGAAAAAGATGGGAGACAATGTGGAGCTACTTTCTGGTCTCACAGAATATGTATCACTGAAGGAAATAAGCCCTTTGCCTTCGTCTTCCAAATCTGGACAGAGAAAATCCGGAACGAGATACAATGCATCTGGCGTGGTGCTGACGGCTACGCCACACAAGAATGCTCTGCAGCAACAATCAGATGGGAAGGCCGCAAAGAAGAGAAAATTATTTGATTTGAAAGTTAAGGTGACATCCAAAACACGCTGTGTTATTTGTGGTGAAAGTGAGAACAAAGACTGGATTCAGTGCAATCGGTGTGGAAAATGGGCCCACGAAGAATGTGCAACAATTACAGATGAACTATTTTATTACTGTTGTATGTGAAATAATTGCTTGACACAAATTTTTGTTTGAATAAACAACATTATAGGAGTTAAATGTGTTTAATATGCCTGGTCCAAGTTACACGATCCTCTGGTTCATATTACACGACCCTGGCTCAAGTTACACGACTTCGAAATTTTCATTAAATTTTATTTTTGAAGTATTAGAATTAAAATTAGTGAAGTCATATTTTATTTAGGGATTTATTATGGCAATCTACCATCATAAAAAATTCAGGGACATTTTTCTCAATATGATAAGTGAGTTACGGCCATTCAAACTTAGGTGGTCCAATATACACGGTCTTCCCCTACTACTGTGTTTTATGTCAGATGCGTTTCCAATTCACTGTAGGCTAAAGCAAGGAGATGCACTATCATCTTTACTTTTTAACTTTACTCTAGAGTATGCCATTAGGAAAGTCCAGGTTAACAAAGGGTTTGGAATTGAACGGGTTACATCAGCTGCTTGTCTATGCGGATGACGTGAATATGTTAGGAGAAAATCCACAAACGATTAGGGAAAACACGTGAATTTTACTTGAAGCAAGTAAAGAGATACGTATATGATTATGTCTCGTGACGAGAATATTGTCCGAAACGGAAATATAAAAAATGGAAATTTATCCTTTGAAGTGGTGAAAAAATTCAAATACCTGGGAGCAACAATAACAAATATAAATGATACTCGGGATGAAATTAAACACAGAATAAATATGGGAAATGCCTGTTATTATTCGGTTGAGAAGGTTTCATCATCCAGGCTGCTGTCAAAAAATCTGAAAGTTAGAATTTATAAAACTGTTATATTACCGGTTGTTCTGTATGGTTGTGAAACTTGGACTCTCATTTTGAGAGAGGAACATAGGTTAAGAGTGTTTGAGAATAAGGTGCTTAGGAAAATATTTGGGGCTAAGAGCGATAAAGTTACAGGAGAATGGAGAAAGTTACACAACGCAGAACTGCATGCATTTTGTTCTTCACCTGACATAATTAGGAACATTAAATCCAGACGTTTGAGATGGGCAGGGCATGTAGCACGTATGGGCGAATCCAGAAATGCATATAGAGTGTTAGTTGGGAGGCCGGAGGGAAAAGGCCTTTGGGGAGGCCGAGACGTAGATGAGAGGATAATATTAAAATGGATTTGAAGGAGGTGGGATATGATGATAGAGACTGGACTGGTCTTGCTCAGGATAGGGACCGATGGCGGACTTATGTGAGGGCGGCAATGAACCTCCGGGTTCCTTAAAGGCCAGTAAGTAAGTAATAATACTCTGTTAATTTTGCTTAATTTGAAGTAATACTCACCTGTGTTCCGTTAACGATTTCATATACTGGACTTATTGACACGTCGAAGGGGTACCATGTTGGCAGGAACATTTCTCGTTTGGTTATCATGCGAAATGCACTTTGTGAAAAATGACAGACAGTCATGATCATCGCTGCGGCTCTGGTTACTTTTCCAACAACAGGAACGAATCCAGCCATAGTCAAACGGTTTTCGGAATCTCTGGATGGTAGATCGTCCCACTTGAATAACTCCGTTACAGTAATTATATTTTCCAGTTTAGTCTTCTGTATTCTACAATAAAAATATATAAACTAATTTTCACCGCAAGAAAGTAATTATTAACTTACATATCAGAAACCTGTTAGTTGGGAGGCCGGAGGGAAAAAAATGTTTGGGAAGGCAGAGACGTAGATGGAAGGATAATATTAAAATGGATTTGAGGAAGGTGGGATATGATGATAGAGATTGGATTAATCTTGCACAGGATAGGGACCAAAGGCGGGCTTATATGTGGGCGGCAATGAACCTCCGGGTTCCTTAAAAGCCATTTGTAAGTAAGTAAGTAATAACAGAAACCTATATTGAATATATTATTATTTTCTAACTAAATAGTTTATTACTTTCGATGTAATCCTGTAAATGATAATAATTAATTTCACAAAGAAAATAATGGTTTGCAGACATAAGACTGTGATGGTTCACATGACGCTCTGTAATACTTAAAGAGAAATTAATTAAAAGACTCAGAGCCAAAGGCGACCATCTCACAATTTTGTATTGTTCATTATTAAGCCTTTTTTGAAAACTATACATTGTTGTTATACATTCATGTTTTTTTTTTTGTATTTATTCAATGTAGACCATTTAAAATAAATTGTGAAACCAATCATTTTTGTAAGGATCCTCTTAATATCAACTCTTATTTACTCGTTTTGTAATTGTGGGTTAGTCGCCTTTGGCTCTGAGCCCTTCAATTGGACTATGACGAAGACAATAAGACAAGTATCCTGGAGTTACTTCCGTATCTATTCCCAACAGCTTAACATTCATCCATATTTCAGAATGTAAAGAGTGTAACAAAAGTTTCTGGTACTGTGACAATTTTAGTTTTTTTTTTTTCAAATATTTTATTATTGGGTTATTTCACGACGCTGTATCAACATCTCAGGTTATTTAGCGTCTGAATGATATGAAGGTGATAATGCCGGTGAAATGAGTCCGGGGTCCAACACCGAAAGTTATCCAGCATTTACTCGTATTGGGTTGAGGGGAAAACCCCGGAAAAACCTCAACCAGATAACTTGCCCCGACCGGGATTCGAACCCGGGCCACCTGGTTTCACAGCCAGACGCGCTGACCGTTACTCCACAGGTGTGGACTTCAAATATTTGATGGTAACTTAAATATCATATTTTCAGCCAAATTATTAATAAAGGATTGCATCACACCACAATAAAGTAGTACCAACTCCTATACCATAAAATTTGGTCATGGTTCCTGAGAAAATGGAAAATAAACAAGAGAATAATTTTCACATACTGTTACAGAAACTTTTGTTACACTCTGTATATTACCGACTTATATTGGAATTGAAAACTAACATATCACATGAATGAATGCTACTTGAGACTAACTACAGAGTTCGCTTAGCCAATTTCACAGTTTATTATTCTCTTTGAGATTGTGTCCTAGTTTCTTCCAAGTATATCTGCACCGAGCGGCACTAGACCCACAGTCTAGTATATACAGTCACGAAGCTCAATAAGTAGAGAATATGCACGACTAGGATCGCGACTATCGCCTCATCACAGACAATGCGAAATAGTACAGGCACAATCTATTTATTGTTCCTAGTATTCTCAACACAATCTCCGTGACTGCATATACAGGGACATCATTTTATTTTTACTTCAATTTTTATTGTACCTGAGTTTTTAATGTACTTCACTCCCACCCCTTCTACTAATGAAGTTCAACCGTCCTCCACACAGATCCAAGACCGCATATACAGTCATAGTAGCCTTACGGTCGTGGTAAACAGTAGGTTCCAAAATTATGTTCGCGTTTTCCAGTGACGAAAGAGCTTTCAATATTGAATCATTTTCGCACAGGTACTGTCGTCCATTTGCCTACGTCGTATCCCGGTTTCCTCCACCAGCTTTTATTCGCTAGCTAGTGGCTGGGCTGTTTTAGCTCTTTTCTGGGAACATTAATTTCTGTTAGGAATTTGACGTCTGCGTAATATTATACAACTCTTTAGAATAACATAAATAAAAGGGCCTCGTTAAGTAATTAACTGTCACGTGATTTCCTCCCTTTCTACGACCCTACGACATAACCACTTAGACGGACAGTAGATAGTATATCTGAGTAATTTTATCTTTTCGGATCGGACAGAAGTGAAGATTGAATTTACAGTACGTAAGGTACTCTTTTATAGAGTAGGTACAGAATTATTTCAACATGAGTTACTAGTACGAAGGAAGAAACTGGTAATTGGGATTAGGTACAATAGTGTGTAGTGCGATAATATGCACATTAGAATAGAAGTCTGTATCGAAATGAACGACCACCATTTTCAAAAATGTGTTTAAATATCCATATTATGATTATTTTTTCAATTTAACTTAATTCTCTATATTGTACGCTAATGTGCTGTAGACGGTATAATATACACTGCATAATGTATACGTCCACATGGACAGCTCAGTTCGTGAGTAAAAACACTCGCTGTTAATGCTGTACTGTATTTTGATTATACAAAAACCTAATGAAAATGATCAAACTCAAAAGCGCGATATTTCCTAGTTTACCTAAATGGATGAACTACTTTTCTTCCCTCCTATATCTAGTAAAGAGATTTGTTTGTATATTACGCCGGTATCATCGAACTCCAGTCGTGGAAGGGGGTAACAAACGACGTTGATCCAACGGTATAGCCAGGTTAATATAAAAAATGTTAGTAAAAATAAAATGATGTCCCTGTATTAGACTGTGCCAGACCAATGAGCTCTAGAAGTTGCTTGAAAAAGTCTGCCCATCATCTTCGCGGTCTGCCTTGGGTCCTCCTGCCTGTATAGGAGTTCCACATGGTGGTTATCTGTGTCCATCTGTCCAGTTGTTGCCTCGCCACATGTCCTCTCCACTCCCACTTTACGACTGCAGCACGTTGCCTGATGTATTCTGAAGCCGTGATTTCCTGGAGCTTCCTGTTGGAGATTGTCTCTCAGCGATATGTCTAGTATCTTCCGTTCCGTTCTTTTTTGGCATGCTTCCATGTTCTTTCGCTGTCTTTCTGTAAGGGACCAAGTGTGGCATTCGTATAGCAATACTGGCAGGACACAAGTGTTGAGTGTCTCTAGTCTCGGTTTCCGGCAGTAGCGGCCCGCGGTTACAAAAGGTTGACAGTTCTGCATGAAAAATAGTGTATTTAGCAAACGCATGCTGTTTATTGCATCTAAATCGGATAACGCGTGTAATTACAGCCCCTTCTCGAAGTTGACTGTGTACCCGAAATTGTACTCCAACCATCCGTGCGCTACATCTCTCCCACCTCGTACAACTAGTCACGTAGTGGAGATGTGCCCCACATGCTTTTCTAGTTTTAAGTCAAATTAACTAAATCCTTCACTCCGGTGTTTATCCATGTATTTTCTCCTCTAAACAGAATACACAGGTGGGGGAGAAAGCGTTTTCATGAGCGCAGCAAAAAACCAATCGTTTCCATTACAAATTTCGGTATTAAAATGACAAGTAGGCTACATGATTTCCTCGACTTTTTCCAGAAATTTCAATATTTAAATTTTGTGTAGGACGTCATATTTTCTTAAGTTAACATGCAATTTCTCTTTTAATTTCGAAAAGGGTTGGTCGATTAGGTTTTCATTTCATTCATTTTTAATATACACTGACACACTGACTAATCACATCACACCACCCACAGTACTATAACACACTAGAACTGTAATGATATACAGTAATCCAGAAGCCTGTGTGTTCTAACGTAGGTCATAAAGAGATGAGGTGTTGACGGTTCTTTTGTATATTCGGAGAGAGCTGCTTCGGTTGCAGCTCTAATGCAGTCTTATGGGACGGTGAAGAAAACCAGTTTTCTACTGCAGACTACCCTACGTGGAGGTTCAGGAACTGCCGATCACAGATCCGAAAAGTACACTGAATCTAAAATTCTCGAGCAGTTCAAGGCTCCTACAGACAGTAAAATCCCGAATCGAAGAATGAATTGGAATAATAAATGAAACAATGAACTAGATTACATAAAAACACGTTTTACATTTTTAATTTTTTCAGATCCATTTAAATGGAGGTTCTGTAGCTCTGCAGTTCTTATTGTAGAGCCGCCCCTGGTTTCCTGTTTAAAGCTTTGTAGTGGAGTATGAATTTAAGTGACCAGAAAGCCTTCCAAACCTGTGTCGTTCCCCTTATTTCTTTTGTGGTTGAATGACTCAATCTGACCCAGATATACATATTAGTCTATTTATTGCAGTTATGTTCCATTTACTTCTGTTGGTCTTAGTGGCTTATTTGACATTATCTTGGGTTTGTTCTGATTCATTGAGAGGCCAACAAGAAAAATCTGCATTGCTTGGACATGTGATGTATCTGCAATTCACGATTACTAACATTCATTTTATTTCTTTTAAACAATTTTTATGTGAAGAAGGAGAAGGACAATATTTTTCTTAAAAAATTAATTATACATATTTAAGCCACTGAATTGAAAAAGTGCACAAAATATATGAAAATGCAACATTATGTAAATATAATATTTAATTTGCCAAATTTCTTCAATTCTATAAAACCAAAGAAACGTAAACTGAAAATTATTTTAGTTTCTAATGAATTCCACATGTCTTGGATTTGTGGTGTTCCTGTAAGTTCCTACAATTCACTATAACTCACTGCCATGCCGCCGTGAAATGTACACTGAGCATTGGACGTGAGCTCCACCCGAAAGGTCTCTGTATGAATATTGCAACCATATGAGTAATGGAATTGAGAAAATTGTGACTTGTGATTGCAACCATATGAGTAATGGAATTGAGAAAATTGTGACTTGTGACGTTTCTGCAATTCAAGATTGAACTTTATTCAGTGTTTCGTGTTTCAAATATGTATATGATAGAAAGTAATTGACTGGTAATAACAACTATATTAATTTGACTATTACACTTTTACTACGTCATACTACTTTTGACCAATAAAACGGTACGAAAGAACATATTTCAACCAATCATGGTTGCTTATCGTACAATTTTATCGCGAACCTAGCATTTGCTTAATTTTATCGCGTCCCTAGCATTTGTTTCTTTGTTTGCCAACATTTCAAACTGCGCTGGGTCTGGATGTAAAAAAAATAATAATAAATAAAAAAACAAAAAAAAACACAGAAAATTACAAACCACTCTAGTCGATGCACAGCAGTTTCAAATATGACTCGCATTGGCATTCAAGAACAAGAATTAATAAAGATCACTGGTCATACCTACGCATCTTCCCTGAAATCCTATTTACAAATAAATGAAGAGCACCATTCGGAAATCCTGAATAAGTTGAGTAACACCATGTAGGCCTACATCAACGAGTTCCACTTCTTTTACGCACACGTCCAATATATCAACTGAACCACCAACCACTAAAACATTCAAATTTGAAAATTGTACATTCAATAATTAATCCTTTTAAAATTATTCATGTTTATTTTTTATGTCATCGTCGTTAATTAAAATTTTTATAACTCCTGTATAGGGATCTTATTTTATTTTTACTAACATTTCTAATATTAACCTGGCTATATCCTTCGATTAAAAGTCTAGAACCTGAAACACCGCTTGCTCCCCCTTCCAAGACTGGAGTTCGATGGTACTGGCGTAAAATATAAATCACTTTACTAGGTATAGGAGGGAAGAAGAGTAGTTCATCCATTTACGTAAACTAGGAAATATCGCAATTTTGAGTTAAATAATTTTCATTGGGTTTTTGTTTAATCAAAATACAGCACTGTATTAACAATAAGTGTTTTTACTCAAGAACTGAGCTATCCATTCGGACGTATTCATTATACAGTGTATGCTGTTTAGAACATATTAGCGTACAATATAGAGAATGGAGCTAAATTGAAAAACAATCATAATATGGATATTTAAACACAGTTTTGAAAGTGGTGGCCGTTCATTTCGATACAGCTTCAGTTCTTCTATGCATATTATCGCACTATAGAATATTGTACCTAATTCCAATTACCAATTTCGCCCTTCGTACTATAACTCATGTTGAAATAATTCTGTACCTACTCTATAAAAGAGTGCCTTACGTACTGTAAATTTCATCTTCACTCTGCCCGGTTCGAAAAGATAAAATTACTCAGACATGATATCTACTCTCCGTCCAAGTGGTTATGTAGCAGGGTCGTAGAACGGGGGGAAATCACGTGACAGTTAATTACATAACTAGGACCTTTTATTTAAGTTATTTTAAACAGTTTTATAATATTACATAGACGTCCAATTCATAACATAAATTAATGTTTTGAGAAAATACCAAAGACAGGCCAGCCACTAGCCTTTGAAGAGGGACGAGCAGAAGCGAGTGGAGAAAAACCGTGATGTGACGTAGGCAAACAGACGACAGTACCTGTGCGAAAATATGGTTCAATATTGAAAGCTCTTTCGTCACTGGAAAACGTGAACATATTTCGGGAACGTACTATACTCACTAACTCAGTAGGCCTACTGCTTACTATGACCGCATACGCAGCCTTGGTTCTGTGTGGAGAACCGTTGGAAGTTTACTAGTAGAGGAGTGGGAATGAACTACATTAAAAAATTCAGGTACAATAAAAATTGAAGTAAAAATAATATGATGTCTCTGTATGTATATTATTTAGGTTATGTTATAGCTTCTGCTATATGATATTATGGATAGTCAGGTATCAGAGATTGTTTAATATTAAGATTTATTGAAAATCATCTGTCAAGTGACGTTGATTACTGGGATCCGGATAATTGAAGTGGAAGGCAACTGTTTTAATAAAAATGAAGCTGAATCAACAAAGCCTTCTTAACTAGTAACACTGCCATCGTGATCTAGATCGAGAAGGCATTGCTAGTAATCGTCTACAGAGTTCAATGAAGATTCCATAGTTGGCACAACTGATAGCAAGATAACAGCTAATCATTGCAGTCAAATCATAACACACTACTGCCATCTAGCTTGCATCTAGCGTAATATTTATAATGTTGAGATGGTACAATAATACATTTGAAGACAGTTGTATTTTCGTAAGTCAATTAATAGTTTATTGTATTGGAGTACTTCGTTACTTCTAATCTTCATATACTTTCTTCTAATCGTGTAATAGTCAATTAAATGCCACTCGAGTTTTGATTTTCTCTAGATAAAGCTGCGAGTGAAACACGAGCAGATTTGTCGATAAAATCAAAACCTCTAGTGAGATTACTGTTGATAAAAATGTAGATTTTTCAAATTCATAATAATTAAATTTTTTCTTCAAAATGAATCCTGGTAATTTAGCAAAGCGTTCATGTTCCCATGTAACTAATGGGTAAGAAGAAAGTAATTAAAAAATGACATTAGCATAATTACTTATTGTCCTATTTAGTTTCGACAATGTTTGATTATCGGATTGAACGTGCAATAAAGATAGCCTACAGTAAAGCTGGGTTTAAATATGGGAATATAAAAAGTAAGTCCATACAGCATTTTGCTCAATATTCCCGATTCCCATTAAATATTTTTGCATTTTAATTCGTCAACATGTTCGTGGTGTAATTTAGATCCGTCTTGCATGTTGTACCAAGGAACACATCGGAAAACACCGAAGTAATCTGTGTTCCGATACGTTAAGAAGAAACTTTATTTTGAATGTTCAGTAATGTATACGTTGTTGAATTAAACTTAAAAACCGTACAGTTGCTGTATTTATAATAGAAAACACATGAATTTTTCTCTACATTAATAATGCTATTTTAATTTTTATAATAAATAATAAAAATTGTAGTAAGAGGATTATTACTGCTACAAGTGATAGTGAATTTTGAAATTTGTCAATTATTAAAATGAGAGTTCAGTGAAAGTAAAGGTCGTAATTTAAAATCTACCATATCCATATAGTTTACATTTTATTTCCCGCAATATAGTTTGATCATTCAGATTTCCAAAGAGACTGAGGAACATCACACTTCAAATTTCCACATTTCAATTTTATTATTAAGAAAACTTAATTTTCTCATGTGCGAAAGGCTATAACGTTGAAGTCATAATTTGAGTACGAATTCTGAGTTATATTATCTTCGTCTAGGCCTGTGTTGTAAAATCCTGTGCTGTTTCATTGAACTCTCATCGCTGAATAGGTGTAACACAAATCTCTCCATTTTCCTGTCCTAATATTAGACAGGTCTCAAGTGAATCCGAATACATTAAATGGATTTGATCTCATAATCTATAAGCGCAGAGTTTCTTGTTTTTATAATTGGATGAACATTTGAACTGGAAAACACAAATAGGATATAATTATTACTCCCAAATTGAGCTGCACCTGTTATGCATTAATATTCTGATATCCTAAGGTCCCTGAGCCAAATAACGCCATGTATACCTTTAACGCCACCCTATTAAAATTTGTTAACGACACAAGTTTTCGGTAGTGCACTACTGTAGCCTGCATTCGCTTCCAATCTAGTGACGAAATGAGTTACTAGCTGTCCGCTGACATTTACAAGTGACATTATATTCCATCATTTTCCTGTTGTGTGTTGATAGTGAATGGCTGTTCTTATATCAAGGTAAGAGGCAATATTTTATTTTGTGTGTTGAGCAAATAATAACTATATTAAAGTATATATTTTCGTGATCCTTAAACATTCTTCTATGTATAGAAAGTATTTGCTATCTATAAATTTTGAAAATGTTAGAGAAACAGGCATGTCATGTTATCAAGTACTCAGTAGCGACAGACAAAATTTTAGGTTATGTTAGTGCTAAGGCTGACAGTACAGCATCAGTGTGAAAACATCAGGAAAATCACTAAGCTTTCAACTTACAAATGTTCAGAATGTGCAGTGATGATATTGGTTCAATTTCTTATCGAACTCTTAATTTTTTTTTTATTTTACATAACTTAATTTTTTTTGTTTTGCTTATTGGAAAACATTCATATTAAACTAAGGTAAATGCTTTTGTGTTTAATAACTTTCTACTGTGTCACATTGTCTCATATTTTAAAAGTAAGGAGTCACTGGAAAACATATTTTCCTAATCCGTCTGGTGTTTCAGTTTCAGATCAAGAATCTTTCATTAGTATTGAGTGATTTTGTATCTTTTATTAACAGAAACTGAAATTTAGTCGCTTAGTTCAGTTTGTGTTGCTTAGGAAAAATAATTAATTAACAATTATAAGTGTATAGGTTACTAGAAAATATGTGGCGTTAATTGGACAACCTGTTCCTAATAACGCCAGTTTACAAAGTTTTCCTATTTGAGTTGTAATTCTTGTTCGGTATATAATATATCCATTTTCATTGTGCTATTTTGTAAAGATAAGATTACAGTTTCTATTTCATAATTTTCGTGTTTGTACATAACTTATTTCCAGAGCAAAAGTGACTGAAGTGTTAAGGTGGCGTTATTTGGTACGTGTACCTTATTATTGATAGGATATACTTAAAATTATGCACGTAATATAAACACTTTCATTCTATAAGGATCAATATTCTGGTCAAATATATTTTTGTTTCACAGAAAATAGTAAAAAAGGGGTGTGCATAAAAATAATGTTGTAAAAATATATTTCAGTGTTTAGAAATCTTGATTCTCCTTTGTTGGTATATTTTTTACCTTATGATATTATATGTTAAAAATTAAGACACTGTTATTATACAAGCAATGACATTCATAATTTTAATACAAGATAGAAATCAGATATCCATATTTCCTCTTTTAATCTCCGCTGTTATACAAGTGCTTCACTATTCATGTATTTTAGTCTTCTGTGCACTATCTAATTACCTTAAAGATTTGTGGAAAAACGACAAAAGTTAAGAGCAGAATTTTATTTAAAAACTTCCTTCACACTCATATCTACTACTAACGTGATGAATTGTTTATGCTTTGAAATGAAATTAATCTACTTACTATATATTTATAATAAATAATATTTACAGTAACCTATATATGTTTGTACAACTGTTTTGTTACAAATCTCTAAGCTCCAATGCTGATATGAGAAGTATGGAATACGACAAGAAAATAAAGTAAAATGAATGTAACTTATATATTTTTGTACAACTGTTTTGTTACAAATCTCTAAGCTACAATTCTGATTAGAGGAGTATGGAATACGACAAGTAAATAAAGTAAAATGAATGTAACTTATATATTTTTGTACAACTGTTTTGTTACAAATATCTAAGCTCCAATGCTGATATGAGGAGTATGGAATACGACAAGTAAATAAAGTAAAATGAATGTAACTTATATATTTTTGTACAACTGTTTTGTTACAAATCTCTAAGCTACAATTCTGATTAGAGGAGTACGGAATACGACAAGTAAATAAAGTGAAATGAATGTAACATATATTTTTGTACAACTGTTTTGTTACAAATATCTAAGGTCCAATGCTGATATGATGAGTATGGAATATGACAAGTAAATAAAGTAAAAATGAATGTATCCACACTAAGAATATTATAAGTCTATGAATGCTGTAGAAGTGCTATAAATTTAATTCAACTTAAATGATTCTCATATACCTGAGGACGAAATACATCCAGGTAGTGACAACGGTACCAAGCAGTATGCGGAGAGTGTTCATCATGTCATTTAGTACTTCTCTCTTATGATAGCAATCCAAAAATATGCATAACAAAGCACAATAAAAGCACACAATTGTAAACGTACTGTATATGGTATAACTCTTAGAAACTTCAGGCATATTGACAGGTATACCTCCCATTCTTATCAGAAAAAGGAAAACTTTGTATCTATTCTCCGTTAAATCACTAAAACCAGGTTTTTCAACTTTCATATTGTGACGTTTTCTACTTATGTTAAGTCTTATGAGTGGTGAACTGATTGACGCCCTGAGAAGATTCGGGATGCAACTGAGTATATTGTCACTTCTCGTAAGGGATTGGGCCTATCCCTTGTATCATATAATATTCATTGAACACGGAATCTACTATAAGGCAACCCGTTGAATGTCTGCGTGATAAATCGGGGCGTGGCCACGACAGTTTGATGCATGCAGAGCCATTTCTCTTCACATCCATGGACACAAATGACGGATAAGTAGTACCATTGGATAATTCATATGAAGGAGTGACTAAATGTTGAATCAAGAAAGGTGTTCTTCGGTGTAAATTTTGATTTCCTTTAGTTCGAAAATGTTTCTTACTTACTCTATTATTATCATCTCTATTATTATTATTATTATTATTATTATTATTATTATTATTATTATTATTATTATTGTTATCATTATTATTATTGAGCACATTATTTGTTATAAGTAATTTATCCCTTTAGGCTAATTCAAGTGATTTTAAGTTATTTTAAAATCGCTTATTTTGTATTTAAAATTATTGGAAATATAGTAACGTTTATCTCCTTTCAAATCTCCTGAACATAATTTATGAGTGCGTAATTTCTCACGTATTGTATTTAAATTTTAAATTAGGCCTAACTGGAATCACTAATAACCGAGTTACGGGCGTAAATATTGGGGACGAGAGACTATGATTTATTACTTTATATTCGCCGATCATTAGTGGATAATAGCAAATACGAGCGCGATAGGCCTATATTATACGATTATTATAAAGTAACCAACTAAAATAACACAGTTGAAATTAATGTAACTGCCAAACAATTTGAACTTAGAGGCTGTGATATAATATGAAAAACGGGATTTAGTTATTCCTTCCTGAAACAGTTGATTCCATTGCATGTTTATATGTATTTATTCACATTGCAAATGGGTATATTATACCCGTTGTCTGTAGTAACTAATTACACTCAATAATGACAATAATAAACAAAATTAATAAAAATACAATTAATAATACTATTATTATTGTTACTATTATTATTATTATTATTATTATTATTATTATTATTATTATTATTATTATTATTATTATTATTGTTATTAACAGGGAGCATTCTAAATTAAATGAAGCACGATCACATAAAATGACATTACCTCTCTACCTTACCTCCATTCCACTTGCCATCAACTTCTAAAATCGCAAGCACTGCAGCAGAATCTGCCGTACGCAGTAAACGTCGTAAATACGTACATCTAGTCGACAATTGCATTTTCATCGTCTTTGCTGTCGAAATACTAGGCTCCTGGTGTAAAGGAGCAAAAGACCTGATTTCCGAAATTGGTAGAAGTTTGGTGACTGTTACTGGAGACCCTCACTGCACCAATTATTTACGGGGACTAATAGCAATAGCCAACCAACGTGGAAACTCAGCTAGCATATTGGGAACCTTTCCAGACGCCATTCTCTGGATGAGATTTTCCTTATTTGAATATCTGAAATGATTGCACTTTTCTTTTCCTAACATATTCACATAAAAAAAATCAGGAGTAAAAATGAAATTTTGTATTTACGCACATTTAAACTGAAATTGGAACATTTTTCACTTTAATATTAGATCCTACACTAATCTACTGAATACTAACATAATGTGCGAGAGGTTCAGAAAAAATATACTCTTCCACAAATTATTGAACCTTTTATAAAAGACCTCCCCAACATTTGTATCTTAACCCTAAGTTCGAACTAAAACCCACGAGTATGATAAGATCATACCTGCACAAGTACCTTTCAGGACTTTCATTGCTCTATGCAAATCAAGATTTCAGGTATAACTCCCTGTAAAGTTGATTTGAATAATTTTGAGGAAAAATTGTTCCGGAGCCGGGTATCGAACCGGGACCTTTGGTTTAACGTACCAACGCTCTACCACTGAGCTACTCGGGAACGTTGGTACGTTAAACCAAAGGTCCCGGGTTCGATACCCGGCTCCGGAACAATTTTTCCCTCAAAATTCTTTTTCATTGCTCTAGTTAAACAATTAATTAAGGTCTGATAGATAAATAAATATATATATATATATATATATATATATATATATATATATATATATATAATTTTGTTTCAGGCATTTCGCTTCTTTATTATACACATTTATTTAAGTTTGAGAAAATGGTTTAAATCTTCAAACAAAAATTGATTTGGTGCAATGTCATAATAAATGCTAGACACTTCAGTACCGGATTAAGAATATTTCAAACACAATTGCATCTGAGAGACGACCATTGCACCATGTTTTTTTATCGTGTATGAAATAATAAATTTGAAGGTACTGGTTCAGTTGATGATAAAATTAAATCGGGAAGAACTAGAATTTGTAATATATTAATAAGGGTTTTTATAGTTATGGGGGATAATAATATTTCTCTTCCTTTTCTTGTACAGTTCTGAATATAGGTATTAATAAGATAGGATTCTCTCTAGTAATCTTTATTATGAACTATTGATATATCTTAGAGTAAGTAGCAATAATTTTAAATACCAAAAAGCGTTAGAAATTATTACAGTATATGTACAGATGTCATGTAAATTTTTACAAAATTAATTGCATATATGTATATACATACCGTATGTTATAAGACAAATACCTTGTTTTGGAAATATTGATACGTCTTTACAACGATAGTAAAAAAAAAATATATATATATAATGTGAGTCGTATACTTCTGCCTTCAATGCGAGGCACTTTGTTCAATAAAAATGTTGCTATAAACAATAATATAGTCCGGATCAGCTTACTTAATATCCTAAGGGTGAAACCTAACAATTTTCCTCCCATTACTACATTGTGCTAGGGGATTATGATTATTTTCTAGTTTGAAAATTGAGCTTTATTTTGCCAACTTCGTTTCGAATTTCGGTACTGAGAAATACTACAACTGGTAGTGATTTTCTCACTGTTATGACGTCAGTAGTAACAGCCGTTGACAGTAGTGAAATTTTGTAAAATTAAAATTATTCTACATTTCTGAGCCGATTACTGGAAGCTAGTGAAATTTGAACATACTAATAATATTAATTAATATCAGTATTACTATTAATACATAACAGTTATTTTATGTGTTAAAGTGCGTTTTAGTTACAATTCAATATTATAGTCAGATGAGTGTATATAAATATAACATACGGCATGATACATGCACTCGGATGATTAATACAAATGCTATTTCACATTTGAATTAATTTCTTTCGTGTTTAGATTTTTATTATAATAATGCCAAAGAGAGAAAATAGCATGGCAGTGACTCCTCGAACAAAGAAAGCGTGTGCCATTCAGAGTAATCTTCAGGAATTTATAGTTCATATTATAATGATCTGAAGAAAGACGATAATGAAGAAGGAATTACGCACACAGAGACAGCAATTATAACTAGAATAGCAATCTTCGAGAGATAGTGCTTCTTTCCATACCTGGCGTAATTGTTCTGCATCCCAAGTTCCAGTAATAATAATACAATATATCTTCTGTAATGGAATAAGTTCCTCACTTTAATCAGATCCGTTAGATTTATTATCAGGTTCTGGGCCCCGTTCATATTTAAGGAGTTTAATATCGGAAATTCCTGCTATTATTCGGTTGAGAAGTTTTGTCATCTAGTCTGCTGTCAAAAAATCTGAAAGTTAGAATTTATAAAACATTTATATTACCGGTTGTTCTGTATAGTTGTGAAACTTGGAATCTCACTTTGAGAGAGGAACAGAGATTAGGGATGTTTGAGAATAAGGTTCTTAGGAAAATATTTGGCGATAAGAGGGATGAAGTTACAGGAGATTGGAGAAAGTTTCACAACGCAGAACTGCACGCATTGTATTCTTCACGTGACATAAATAGGAACATTAAATCCAGACGTTTGAGATGGGCAGGGCATGTAGCACGTATGGGCGAATCCAGAAATGCATAGGTAGGCCTATAGAGTTCTAATTGGGAGGGCGGAGGGAAAAAGACCTTTTGGGAAGCCGAGACGTAGATGGGAGGTTAATATTAAATTGGATTTGAGAGATATGGGATATGATGATAGAGACTGGATTAATATTGCACAGGATAGGGACAGATAGCGGGCTTATCTTTCGTCACAAATGTTTCGTCATCGACTAGTTTAGTCACTGGCAGGTCGTCACAATAAAATTTATTCACAGCACCTGTTCGTCACAATGATAAGTTGGTCACAAGTATTTTTTCGTAAAATGTGATGTGTTCGTTACAATGACAACTTGATCACAGCACTACTTGCTGTCAGTATGAATGAATGAATATTGTAATCTTAAATTTTATCATGTTTTCACTACATAAAAGAAAAAACATTCCTGGTACGTTATGTCCAAGAGACCCTAAGTATCCCAATATATCGTTATCCTTGTACTTACCATCATGTCTACTAGAAATCTGACTCGGTTTAATCGACCTGGTGTTGCATCGGCTTTGACACAAAGACTTGGGATTGTTCATAAATGTAAAACATGATGAACCTTAATTTACTATCCATCACGAAGTATTATAAAAAATTTAGCACAGATTTTGTTTGAATGGAATTTGAAACCGAAATTATGGAAACATTTATAAAAATTTTGTTTCAATGGTATGCGAAACCGTAACTGTGGAAACGCATTGTTATACGAAAATGTTGTACAAAAATGCAATGTGTTACGAATCGCCCGGTAACGAAATTGTAATGTGTTACAAATCGTTGTAGTGGCGAATGATCGGGATTCCGAGGGCGGCAATGAACCTACGGGTTCCTTAAAAGCCATTTGTAAGTAAGTATTCATTAACAGTGAAATTATATTTAATTATTTAAATGGAAATTTACTGTTTGTAACTGTAACGATACGTAGCTTTACGTAAATGATACAATCGTGAGTTCGAATCCCTCCCGGGACGTGGCTGTTTTTCCCATTACCAAAGTGAAATTGTGTCTTTCATTAAGCGGAGACAATTTGTCGTGCTGACTCCACGATACTGGAGTCCTTCCAAGTCTATGTATGAGTATAACGTTAAATTCGAAAATGTCTTCAAAGGAAGCGAAAGCTTCAAGGGCTATAGAGCCTTAGGGTTAATAACTAAAAAGTAAATACGGAAAAAATAAGCGATGCATTTAATAGTAATAATAATAACAACAACAACAATAATAATAATAATAATAATAATAATAATAATAATAATAATACTAATGGTTTATTTTAACTGGCTGAGCTAAGGCCATTCGGCCTTCTCTTCCACTCAACCAGTATGATAGAAAATTACTATAATGCTATGAATATAACATAATTAATACAATACAATACAATACAATTGAAAGCAAAACAATACTACAATACAAGACAATATAATACATAATTAATATAATACAATGTCAATTCTTTTCATCTTCACAACACCAATGAAATATGTAATAATAATAATAATAATAATAATAATAATAATAATAATAATAATAATAGTAATAATGATAGTTATACCTAAATTAAATTAAATTATTAAACTCGATCACGATTATAACTTCAATTTGACTGCGCCCGTAAGAAATCGTTTAGCCTTTTCTTGAAAGTGGTTATTGTCTGTCAGACAATTTAAATACATAAATGCGTAACTGAATATGAAGAAAATGTTAAATTATGCGTTAATATGCGCAAGAGAAAGTAAACGCATTAATTAACACATTTGAATACGAAAAATATATATATATATATATATATATATATATATATATATATATATATATATATATATTTGTGAAATAACATATTAAATATTAATACTGAAGTCAATATATATTTGGGTACTAAATTAATTATTTATTGGATAACTGATCTCCCAAATGAGTAAGAAAATTCGTTGAAATAAATTCAATAGTCACGAAATAAATACACAGAAATTTCTGCTTCAAGAAGTTTGTTGTGACATTATGAAAGCAAACCAGTCATTTAAATAATCTGAAACAATAATTTCATCCCCTACACTACAGTTGAAAAGTTTAGTAAACATGAAGCTACATAACTGACTTTATTCAGTTCGTAACAGTTCAGGCTCTACTTTATTCAAAGTTGTTGAAATCAGTTCTTTGCAATCAATATAAAATTATTGGTTAAACTTGGAAGCCACGTACTTATATTCCCGCCCATAAAGGAATCTTATGACCAGCGCACGGAAATAATTGACTCTACTTTCAAAAAACTTTTAAATAAACTGTTTAGACCAATATCATTAGCGTTTGGTGTATTATTTTATACAGAAATCTTCGACAAATTTCTTTAGAGGAATTCAAGTATAGTACTTTATTGTCATTCAACACAATTCAACTACATAAAATAATGCAATAAAGTGGTTAAACTTCTTTTTATCAATAAATCAAGGCTCCAGTACAACGTCCCTCAATTACTACCTTAGGCGAATATGTACTTTATTTCATTTATGATTATTAACGCATAATTTTAATAGTGCGTACTCATCATATTTTTATCATTCTAATTACTTTTTCTTCATTAATATCCTAAAAATAATATTCGTATTCATTTAAATGTTTACCACCAATACACTTCAACCATGCTTATTATTTTATCATCGTGGCAGCCTTGAACCTCAATAAAGTTTTATTTATATCATTATAATTTGTATGGTAATTAGTAACGTCATCATTTTCATCGTAACTTCTAGTTTCATTACTCTACCCATTATCATATTTAATTCTACTTTACAGTAACTATTGCAGTACATAATTTAAAGACGTAATGTGGTGATTTGTTTTATCTATTTTTTTATTTTATTGCGTTATTTTACGACGCTGTATCAACATCTAGGTTATTTAGCTTCTGAATGAAATGAAGGTGATAATTCCGGTGAAATGAGCCCGGGGTCCAGCACCGAAAGTTACCCAGCATTTGCTCGTATTGGGTTGAGGGAAAACCCCGGGAAAAACCTCAACTAGGTAACTTGCCCCAATCAGGATTCGAACCCGGGCCACCTGGTTTCGCGGCCAGACGCGCTGACCGTTACTCCACAGGTGTGGACTGGTGATTTGTAGTAGTAATAATAATAATAATAATAATAATAATAATAATAATAATAATAATAATAATGTCCAAAAATCCCTTCAGGGCAAGGGCCTTCTACTTACGTAGGGCTGACTCGGTTGTTTACTCGCATGGGGAGCCAGTCCGTGTGAGTTTGGGTGATTTTCCTATGTGTCTTAAGGCCTAGTTACCTAATCACTTCCTGAGTTAATTGGTATGTAATCTAATATTATTTATTTATTTATGTATTAATTCATGTAATTATTTATGTATTTATTTATGTATTTATGTTTTTATTTATTTATGTATTTATGTATGTATTTATGTATTTATTTATTTATTTATGTATTATTTATGTATTTATTTATGTATTTATTTATTTATGTGTTTACTTATGCATGTATTTATTTATTTATTTATTTATTTTTATTTGTTTGTTTGTTTGTTTATTTGTTTCTTTATTTGTTTATTCATTTATTCATTCATTCATTCATTCATTCATCCATTTATTCATTCATTCATTCATTTATTCATTCATTTGCTAGTAAGTTTGAAATGAATAGAAGTTAATACCATGAAAGATAAACCAACCCACTCCTGAATGAGTAAGTCTCGTGCTCAGGAGGGGATTCCAATACAGACAAAAATCAAATTAAAATTGAGAATGGTTACAGATTAAAAAGGGTTAAATATGTGTAAACCCAGACTATAAATCCAATACAATTCGTGTGATGACTAAAAGAAGTTAAAAAAGAAAACAAAGCACGTGTACTGCTCTCATTGGCGGACACCTACAATGGAGATCATATTGAAGTTGAGTTATTAAAATCAAACTTGTTACCAGGAAATAATGAACACAGCTACTTTGCCTAAGAAGATTATGGTCAGTAAGGACAAGAAGGACATCTTGAGCCTTATGAAGTAATTTGAAATACTAACATTAGCTCAAAAAGTTTACAAAGATATTACTGGAAATTCATATTAAATTGAATATCTGATTGGAAATGACAGAATGTCAAAGCACCTGTGTTCTGAGAAAATTCATAACAATTTTCCTTATTAAACACTATGAATGTTTTGATTGGTTCTCACTGCTACTTGGACACTCTTAATATTTTAGGCACAAATTTACGTGTGGGTACTTCAGGAAAGAAATAATATATTTGAGGCACTCAGAAGCAAAGTGATACAAGTGACATTTAGTAGCCTAAGTTTTGAGATAAGTGTCTTTGAAGTTGAAACGGAAATTAAAAAATCTGTTACAGGTCTATGTTGCTCTAAATTTACAGTTGTATATGTTGGTACCTATATTTTTTAACTCATACATAGACATTATCTATTCTAAAACATTTTAGGTAAAATAGGGTCCTAAAGTCACTTGTATTATTTTGCCACGAAAATATTTTTGTGGAAAATTAATATAAGTGCAAGGGTTTTCAGTATTTTTATATTATTTAAAACAAGAACAAGGACATTGCTTACAACATTGAAACATTTCTGTCTTAACAGCACTTGAGCTTTGTGATTATCATATCATAACAAAAAAAAGTGTCTGTATAACCGAAAGAATCAATCAATCAATCTTCTTAATGTATCCAGTTGTTTGCTGACAACATAAAGTCAACTATAGTCCACTGTAGTATTTTCAGTTCTTCTTTTGCATAGTAAATTAGGCGTATTTTGATCGGTGTTCATTATAGACGCCTGTTGCTAGTAGCCAGAGTTGGGATGTAGTCAATATATACTGCAGAGATGTGTCTTCTGCAACTGATACTGATGATTTTAATTTACTTCTTTTGTGGTTTATTGATGGACAGTATAGAAGAATGTGTTCCAGATCTTCATCATGATTATTACACCACAGAAAGCAGGAGTATCAGAAAGGTGAAATCGGTGTAGGTACAATTATGTGACAATGTGATCTGTTCTGACTCTTGTTAAAAATGTTTGAACATGTCTGGGCAAGTTTTTGTAAATATCCAGGTCATTCGGTTTCTTTTTAACGGACTGTAAAATTTTTCCTTTGTCAGAAGAGAGCCAATTGTTGATTCATAAGTTTATAAAATAAAACTTTACTGAAGCAAAGGCACTGGACAGAGATATCACTTGAAGAGGTCTTGGTTGCAAACATGTTGCCTGTTCCGCAACATTATCGACTTTCTCGTTTCCAGGTAGACCGCAATGACTAGGTATCCATTGAAATTTTATTTTCTTTTGGAGTTTTTTTAGTTCACTTAGTTGTTTCTGAATTGGAATAATTCTATATGCGTATAGGTGTGGTACATATTTGATTATATTAAATATAGCCCCCTTGGAGTCGGTAAGTATTCAAATAGATCTTTCAGAAATTTGAGTAACACACTAAAGAGCAACGTCAATAGCTAGCCATTCAGTATCAAGACTGGAGGAGGCTGAACATGGTATGAAGTAATTTTCTTGATATTTTGAATATAATACCCTGCTCCTGATGTTCCATCATCAGGGTTTAGACATTCATCTATATAAATTTTAAGGTAATCCTTATATGTGTTGCAGAGTAGTTCCATGGCATCTAACTTAAGAATGTATGGAGGATCATTTTGAAATGATCTCGTGGAATTTGTAGGCATTGTTCTGGAATTATACATTTTCATGGAGGAATTTCATTAGCAATGAGTGTATCTGTGATATAGACTAGTATTTCTTCTTTGTTTATTTTGTGGAAATTACATAGGGACAGTTTGAAGAACATCTGAGATCTGGGTGAGGCTTGCAATTTTAAATGTATTTTTAGATCCTTTTTTAATACATAGTGTCTGATTGGTTGAATATTATATTCAATTTCTAGGGCAACAGTTGATGTGGTTTTTGGTACTCCGAAAGAAGAGGGCTAAGAAAATTTCAAATTTTAAATGAAATTCAGCCTTAGTCGCTGTTCATTACGTCACTAGCCTCATCTAATGAAGTCACATCTCTCTCTTCTGAAACATTTATGTTTCTGTCATGAAGGGCATCTGTAGTGCTCCTACCGCGAATATTCCTTCAACTTCCTCTTCCACGCACTTTTCCACAATTTTTCCCTTGAAATTATTCAAGCTGCAGCGTGTGCACAATATGTGTGTCAGATTCATCAGTAATGCTCACAAATTTTACCACATTACACCCTCGTTCAAAACTTTATCCTGGCTGCAACTTAGTAACCGCAGAACACTTCATTCGATACCTCTTCTGTTTCGAGTTCTCCACACTTCTACTCCAAATTATCTTCGTCCCCGGTTTAACTACTTATCGTCCAATCACAATCTAAACACCAGGTCACAGGAGAGCCAAATCCTAGCAGTTCCTGCCAATAAAACATCCCACTATTCCTCCTCTTTTACCGTCTCAGTACCCCGTGAATGGAATTCTCTACATCAGAAGATAAGGGACTGCCAGACAATAACCACTTTCAAGAAAAGGCTAAACGATTTCTTACGGGCGCAGTCAAATTGAAGTTATAATTGTAATCGAATTTAATAATTTAACTTAATTTAGGTATGACTATCGTTACTATTATTATTATTATTATTATTATTATTACATAATTATTTTATTGGTGTTGTGAAGATGAAAAGAATTGTCATTGTATTATATTAATTATGTATTAATTATGTATTATATTGTCTTGTATTGTAGTATTGTATTGAATTGTATTGTATTCTATTAATTATGTTATATTCATACATTGTAGTAATGTTTTTGAGTGGTAGAGAAGGCCGAATGGCCTCAACTCTGCCAGTTAAAATAAGCCATTATTATTATTATTATTATTATTATTATTATTATTATTATTATTATTATTATTATTAAAAATATATAAAATATTGATTATAATAATATTGATATAAATTAAGTATGAAGTAAAAATAAAATATGAACAAAAAAGTGGTTTAAGAATAGAGAAAAATCTTAAGATTTAAATATTAACAAACATGTCATGTTTTAATATCTTGACATTTAGCGACTTTTGAAAATAAAACAGAAAATTTCGAACTTTAACTTTTCCATTTACAAATCTAGATTTTAAAATATTAATTACATAATAGTATTAGTACCTTAATAAACAATATGATAGTAAAGGAATAAAATATTTTGGGTTAATACTTTCTCTAACCATATAAAACATGTTTTGAGAAATTTAGTTTCAGGCTGAAAAAACGCTCTTCAATTATTAATTTGCTAACATACATTGTGCATTGAATGACAGATTGGATAACTTCCATATTTTCAACATGTTCGTATCATCTCTAACTCTTTCTCTTTACTCGTTCAAACATCCTCATTCTTGTATAGAACTACGTTTTCATTTCGCAATATTTCCACACTGAATACTGTCATATTTCAGGAATTACACCGTGATCTCTTTGATCTCTTCAGGCTTTAAAAGACCAACACTTCATGGTTTTGTAAACAAATTCCAATATAATTCATTACATTTATTGTTGCAGTCAAGTATTTCTCAAAAAAATTCAATGAATTAATTAATTAATTAAAACAAAAGCGTTCGTCACGTACATCTGTTTCACACATGTTAAAATTTTTCGTACACGTAGAATATTTCCATTGATGGTTACACTAGTTCTGTTCGTTCCCATTGTCGATTTTCTTGAAGTTCAGAAGAAAGGTCAAATATGAAAATGTTTGTTGAAGAATCTGTGAACATAATGATAAGAGTGAATTATTAAAGACATATGGTACAGTGAAACTTCCCAATAGCGGACACCGCCGGGGAAAATTAAATGTCCGTTATTGAGAAGTGTCCGCTATTTAGAAAATCGTTAGTATGTATACAGTACATTAAAATTTCTCATACATATTCAACACTATATTTTACAGTACAGTACAGTACAGTAGAGAGTGAGATTGTGTACAGTATTCATCCGGAGAGAAATCGTACCAGTAAATGTTTTGTAAATTAGGTTCATTAGCATAAGTGTAACCGTTTTTTAAGTGGGCACCAATTTTTTGTTTGTTTTTTTTTCAATTAAAAATAAATATAAAATCAAGCAAAACCAAGCACTATGTACCAAAGCCAAAGATAAAAAATGGAGCATTTTAATAAAAAAAAAACAGAAATTATTCCAGAAATCCCACGTAAATCAGCAGTAGCAAAATTCAGACTGCTTACAGAACACGATTATTTGGCCAAACACTTGAATAAAATAGGAATTTACACAAATCCAAATTGCCCTCTATGCAACAAAGAAGAAGAAATGACTGAAGTTCATCTCATAACCTGTGAAGTTCTACCTGATGGATCCACCACAGAGAAATATTGGAGAGCAAGAACGCTAATGGCTTTATTGCCAAAGGCCAGCATTAGATAACAACAACAACAACACGTTTTGTAAATGAAATAAACATCAGTCACTGTACCATTTCACCTTACACAAATAAATCTGAAATTGTTGACTTTAAAATAACATCCTTGTCTTTCAAAATTCCAGTAACTGAGTTTTTCCTACATTAAACTTTGCGGCCAGCTCACGAACACTTAATTTCTCCTTCTCACTATGCTTTACAATATCCACTTTCTCTACTAGTGACAAACGTTTACGTTTTTGTGACATTTTTAATGTGCTTGTACTTCCGAACACTCAACTTGACAAACTAGGAAAGTACGGACTGCTCACGTAGGCCTACAGCATCACAACTAACAAATGTGCTACTTACTTTCAATAAAGTACAAGAACGTTCAAATGCACGGTAATGATTGTTGCAAAGAATTCCGTTAGAATTCCGTTTAATTTACAACCGTCTTTTTCTTTTTCTTTCACGCTGTCCGTTATTTGGAAGTTTTAATTGTTGTTGGGAGATACATTTCAGTGTCCTCGTCCGTTAATGAGAATGTCCACTATTTGAAAGAAGTTTATCATAAGGGCCAATGTTATTTTGCAGGGGAATTTTAAAATGTCCGCTATTGAGAGGAGTCCGCTATTGGGAAGTGTCCGTTGAGGGAAGTTTCACTGTACTGGTATATGCAATTTCGCATTCAATATTATTCTTTGCTTATATCAGCGGGTGTCTTGATTACATGGTGTAATCACAGACATTCAAACGGGTACGAGGAGTTTCCTGTACATTGCTGTGTGTTTCATTCACGTACTGAAGGCAAGCAGTGGCGGTATCATGTCGCTCTATAAACTCTGTCTCTACAAGCAGTAAGAGGTGGTTTCGTAAAGAATGAGAACTTTTTGTTGTTCTGTCGGACAAAATGCAATATGTTACTTTGCTCAACGGTTCAATTAGGAATATATAGAAACATTAATTGCCACGCTGAATAATATATTACTATTATTATTATTATTATTATTATTATTATTATTATTATTATTATTATTATTATTATTATTACTGTCCACTAAGTATGCCTTTTTATAATTCTTCTGTACATGCATGAATATTGATATTTTTAGATGTTCTCCCTAGAAGGATAAAATTAATAGATTTTATCTCAATTTTAATCTTCTTAATCTTTAGATGAGGGTAACTATTTATTAGTTATTAATTTAATAATAATGTTGTAGGAAGAGAAAGATGACATAAATAATTGTAAGGAAGTCAGCTACCTGATGGGGTTTGAAATATCTCGTACTTTAGAGCCTTTTATAGAAAACAATTTCTGAAAAGAGTAATGATTAAAAAAGCTCCATAAGAAGTTTTTAATTTTGGAAAACTACGAATTTCTCGGCCAAGTATCGAGAGAAGAACTTAGAAAATTCCTGATTATATATAAAAAAGAAGCAAGAAAAATCGTACATTATTCACTGGCTCTTGATGACAGCACTGACATTACTGATACAGCAAAGCTTGAGATTTTTATCCGCGGGATTGATCAAGATGTTAGTACAGGAAACACCACTGGTTGTAAGATGATGAGAGATGAGAAAGCAGAATATCTGCATGGAAATATCATATGTACTTCGGTACATCAAAATAAATACCACTGGTTGTAGTTTTCATGCCAACTACCTTTCCTCCGTCCCATTACTTCTTAGACTATCTGTTGCATGTAATCACTGCAGCTCGAGCTTTGGTCACCATTGGCTTATATTAATGATTTTATTGTTTACTTAGCGGACACCAAGGTGTTATTCTACATACAACGAACAATCTTTATTGTATAGGCCTATAAATAAATTGGAAATCCAGTAGAGATTTTAATAAAAATATATGGATCGTGGAATAACGTTATATAATGTAATTATATGTGTAGGTTTTGAATTTTATTAAATATTGGACTTACAGTATATTCACGTATGTAATTGGCACTCTTGCTTCGCGACGGCCTAATACATTATGTAGATTTCGTCACAGCGGCCTGCGTATCGGTCTTGTTCAATGTAGCAAAGCTTTATTAAAAACTGTATCAAACTCTTAAACCATAAAAGCTATCCAAAATCTGAATACAGATTTCAAAGCTTTGTTTTCACTTAGCCTACGTATTTCACTCGCAATATGTATAATTTATATTCAAATGTTTCTTATATTTAGGATATGACGTGCGGTTTGAAATCGGGGTGTGAGAGAGAGAGAGAGAGAGAGAGAAAGAGAGAGAGAGAGAGAAAATCGTTGCACGTTTTCAGTAATTGGAAGACTTCCTCAGAATAAGAATGTAAGCAACAAACCTGAAAATAATTTCAGGGGCATTCATCGTAAGGCCTATATTTACTATCATATACATTTGACTAGACAAGGTTACAAGTTTATTGAGCCATTTAAGGCAATAATTTATTTTTAATTGCTTTTTCCACATACATCACATATTTCAAGAAATTTATGTTGCACACTTCTTCCGGGGAGGTCTTTAATTGTATAACTACAACGCTAAAATAAATTGTTGCATATGAATCATTCCATGTACACTGGTCTTGTGTCTAAATATATATATATTTTTTTACAAAATATCTATTTCTGTATGCTAAAATACTCAACATAGTCCAGGAGACATGGATATATAGTATTTTAAAATAAAAATTTACATCTTACCATAAACAGAACAGTTAAACTTTTTTAATTGATTGATAATTTCTATCGTGGTTTTGTTTCCTATATTAGCTATAGTGGGAGTTCCTGGATCTGGGCAAAAAAGGAAGCCGTATCTATGGAGAAAGCTTCTGTCGTAGTTAAAAAAAAGTGAAACATCCAAGAGTTATAAATAAGAGTGGACAGCTTTTTTCCTTAATTTTCACAGTAGAATGAAACAGTGAAACTATGTGATTGCAGTTGTTTCCTTTTATGTCCTGAATTGATTGTATTTTTAAGTGTTTGGAGATAATAATAATGAAGTAATTGAAATATCATATTTTACTATTTGTCACACAAAAGATATGGATTTCATAACTATGGATCAACAACTAGGTAACTAGAGGTATATACCATAGCTTTCTCAACTGTCTACAAGGTAAGAAATTGACATAATCTTAAGTCTTTTAGCGAATATAACTAAATATTTCTCACACCCGTAACAGTGGAATGCGTTTATTGTAAACTTATGAAATCTATTATAATGATATTTTGCTGAAAAAAATTGTTGCATATTAATTTATTAAAAACTTGTGGAGAAATATCAAATATTTTTGGGCAAAAAATAAGTTTGCATATTTCTTCATAAGTTTGCAATAAAATAGTATGAAACAGTTTCTTTGAGTACTTTATCTGTAAAACATTCGTTGTGGAATAAAATAAATTGCGTAGATAGGTAGCTGTAAATACTCATTAATTTACTTGTAGGTTTGTGTTGTCTCTTTTAATGGTACTCAGTTATGTTATCTGTCAGAGTAATAATAAGATTAACATTTTGTATGTAGCGGAGGCTCGAAGATAAACATTATTCAACATTAAAAGAATAATAATTTAAATATTACTACAAAAATGAATGTATTAAATTTTCGAAATGTATTCATGAAGAATATTAATTAGCTTTCTTTCTTCGTTGTGTTTCACCTCCTTTTTATACTGATTGACGAAACATGCAGTGCAAAATCTTCAGTTAAAGAAATATAAGGTATGTACTGGAAATTGAACTGTTTATCAGTAGTAGGACGCCAAGAAACTGATTCAGGTTATTCATAATAGAGACCGAAGTTTTGAAGTTAATCTCACATAGTAAGACCACCTTTTCTAAAATAAATGAGGCAATGTTCACCGAATTGGAAGACCATTTCTTCTGAAGAATCATAGTATATTCATCTAACTGAAAGAGAATATGTTCTATGAAATGTCAGAAGGTTTTGGTGCTTCTAATTTCAGAGTCTGTCACCAACTTAATATGGGACTGTGTCAAAGGACGACGATTTCATTCGTATGAATTAACAAAGCAGAGTTGTAGGAAAAACCTTTTGAGAGTTGGCCTAATTCATTTAATATTGTTTCAATATAACACTATGTTTAATTACAGAAGATGTACAGAGGTGTAAAAATTATTAGAATAATCTTGATTTTAAAGATTTTTAATAGTTCCTTCACAAATATTAATTGAATTGATGAATATTGGTATATATTATTATACTGATGTAGGATATATTTACTACTAACAATGCCGGAAAGCATTGTTGTACATTGGTATTTTTCTTATTTTACTATTGTTATGGGAATTCAGAAATTATTATATTATGTTGGCGGGATTGGAAACATAAAAAATTATATGCACAAAACAGATGTATACGTTCATTTGAACCTTCACAACAATGTAAAAGCAAAGAACAATTTGTTTAAAGCATTTCTTAGTTAATTTTTTATGTTTCCAATTCCGCCAACATAATATAATAATTTCTGAATTCCCATAACAATTGTAAAATAAGAAAAATACCAATGTACAACAATGCTTTACGGCATTGTTAGTAGTAAATATATCCTACATCAGTATAATAATATTATATACCATTATTCATCAATTCAATGAATATTTGTGAAGGAACTATTTAAAAACCTTTAAAATTAAGATTATTCTAATAATTTTCACACTTCTGTATTTACAAATCTGAATTAAAAACGATCCATTTTGTACAATAGGTACTAGAAATGACTTTAACCACCAATATGTAGTATTTATATTCAGTTCTTACATTTAAATGTATACCTATTTTTTGTATTTAATGTTAGATTCATATTTATATTTATTATTTATCGAGTATGTAGGCATTCCATCATGTTTTGTTTGTTGAGCTGTCGTCCACGATGTGTTTATGTCTACCGTATATCGGATGGATTTACTGTTAGATTCACATTTATATTTATTTGTAGGCACTCCATCATGTTTTGTTTGTTGAGCTGTCGTCCACGATGTGTTTCTGTCTGTCGTATATCAGATGGATTTACTGTTAGATTCATATTTATATGTATTATTTATATGTAGGCATTCCATCATGTTTTGTTTGTTGAGCTGTCGTCCACGATGTGTTTCTGTCTGTCGTATATCAGATGGATTTACTGTTAGATTCATATTTATATGTAGGCATTCCATCATGTTTTGTTTGTTGAGCTGTCGTCCACGATGTGTTTCTGCCTGACGTATATCAGATGGATTTACTGTTAGATTCATATTTATATGTATT
This sequence comes from Periplaneta americana, assembly GCA_025594305.2. Lineage (NCBI taxonomy): Eukaryota > Metazoa > Arthropoda > Insecta > Blattodea > Blattidae > Periplaneta > Periplaneta americana. The sequence continues at coordinate 78,000,878 of JAJSOF020000021.1, forward strand.
ATTTATATGTAGCCATTCCATCATTACATTTATTATTTATATGTAGGCACATTCCATCATGTTTTGTTTGTTGAGCTGTCGTCCACGATGAGTTTCTGTCTGTCGTATATCAGATGGATTTACTGTTAGATTCATATTTATATTTATTATTTATATGTAGGCATTCCAGTGGCGGCTCCTGCATATTTCTTAAGAGGAGGAAAGAAGTTAACAGCGCAAAATGACACATTCTTGAGAGGAACATACTACAAATTAGTCTACATGCATACATGTAAGACCAGATAGTGTTAGAGTTGCCTTCTCTTTTCTATAGCAATAATCTTGTAAACTGAGTTTCCTGAATTGTCGAAAATATGTTTTCACTTCCATTCATTGTTGGATAATTGCACAAATAAACAATTACAAGGAAATTCACAAACTCGCAGCATTTTTCGCGCACACTAAAGCATGACACGTGTTGGAAGAGACTAGCTACTAACACATAACCAGAACCGTTTTACGGAAGTGGGAATGGAAAATAATCTGTTAGAAAATCGAGAACACTGACCTACTCACGTGGTCTGTGTTGCCACATGCTTTTGAAGAATGTCAGTTCTTGTAAAGTCATACTGCTCTGGTCATACTATTATTATTGTTCAAAGCTGCAGGTGACATTAATTTTTTATGTTAAAAATAACGTAGTTTGGAGTACTTTCAATTAAAAATATATTTGTACAAAACTGACAACTTGGCTGTTGTCCTGTCTAGTAGACAATGAATAGAAGTGAATTTCAGGAGCCAAAAAGCTCTGCGATGCTAACGTAGAACTACTTCCTCTTTCTTTTATATAAATCTAACTTCAACTTTCAGATATCCTCGAAAGTTTCAAACCATGAATAGTAGCTTATATAAAGTGCAATGAATAATATATTTTGTTTTATAATTTTAAAAAAAGTTTATATAGTATCTTTCATAGCTTTGCGTTGAAACTGTTTTTATTGTGCCTCCTCCTCCTCCCTTTTTTCATAATTGGTGGCACTTTATATGCCTGTTTAAATAAGTTCCAGGTCTCTTATGGACCCTTGCCTTTCGCAGTCGTATGGAGAAATATGATTAATGTGCCTCCTCCTCCTAGATGTGTTATAGTCTGGTTGAATGCAGCATCGTTAGATGGCAGCGGTAGCGAGTTGCTGCATGACCAGTCGGTTTCTATTTCCCGCCCATGCGCTGATTCAGAAGAGGATCTCCTCCCTCTCCGTTCATGTACTTGCTTTAAAACTCTGCTTCTGTCTCTCGTCGTTAATGCCTTGTTGTCTATGTGTGTTAACTGCAGTAAAAGAGGAAAGGATTGACTTTCCTCCACACAAACAATCTCGCATCTTTCTCACAGTTTTCTAGCAGCACATGAGTGTGCGTCGTTTAAAACTCGATCAACCGAGGTTTTCTTATAGTTGTGAACTTAAAAATTATCGAATCTTCCTCGAATTTCGAGGCATATATTTCATTTGGTATTTACTTTCAAAAGAAGAAAAATGTGAGGAGGACGTTCCTCCCTTCCCTCCCCGAGAAACCGCCACTGAGGCATTCCATCATGTTTTGTTTGTTGAGCTGTCCACGATTGTTTCTGTCGGTCGTATATCAGATGGGGATGGGAGGTCAAAAATACAAGAGAGTGCTGAAGTGGATAAAAAGCTAGACAGAGAAGTTTCCGGAAATACCACACGCGTGATCAAAAACTCCAGCGTGGGTGACAACGAACGTACTCGTAGTAAACAGAGGGAGTGACGGCAGGAGAGAGTCGGGATTAGTGGTTTCGAGACTTGATGACGTCACCACAAAGCCTAGCAAGAGGAGAGGGGATAGATTTTAAACATTCGTAGGATAGATTTATTGATATTAGTTCACAAATGTACCAACTTGATTTAAAAAAATGATTATATACAAAAATAATTATATATAATAAATATACAATTTCCTAAAACAATTAATTTATCGCAAATCTCAGTAATTCATTGGTTCAAACTTGCACTTACGTCTGGTTTTAGTGCAGGTTTAAACCAATAGTGATAACCATTAAAACTTTAAAACTGAGAGAAGAGGGGAATAAAGACAAGGATAGGATAAGAGACAGTATAAATTTCTGCATATGAGTCATTCCACGTCAAATCGCACAAAATTATACAAATTTTGATCTTCATATTTCTGATTACGTTTATATTTTTTTACCAACTCTATAGATCAAATAAACCAACAAGTGTATTTTTATTTCCTCCTAAGTCCACATGTTTTTAAAGTATTGCATGTTAAAATTCGTTAAAAATGTCGCACAATGCAACATTTAAAGCGTCATATTTCTGAGGATATTGGTGTTAAAATTTTTTTGAAAAAAAAAAACGCATTTAAAAGCTCAAAGTGCTGTCTTTTGTTAAATACTTACTAATTTTAATATAATTATTACAAATATTTTTTTTATGATTCAAGTTTTAAGAGTTAGATAACAATGTGAAATAGCCGCATTAAAAATCTAAAAAATGCCTACTAGGTACACTGAATATTCTTAATAATTCCAGAAAAAATCACAATGTGTTACGAAACAATGTGTAGCGGTCGGTGCAGCAGCAGTTGACGGGTAGCGTTGAAGCGCACTAGGTTTATCGGCGCTGGATGATCGAGTGAACGTTGCAACATTACACCCAGTACGGATCAAGTCACTCGAGGAAACATTGCTAATTTACTTATTATGATATAATCAAATATTTGTACATGATGCTTTTTAAACATTTGTTTTCATACACACTACACTTTAAATTTTCATTCGCCTACCTTCTTTCTCGAAAGAAAATTGTTTTACTAAATCTTCAGTTTTTGACAATGGAATGAAAGAATGTAATATTAATGTACCAGTTATTGGTTTTAGATTGTGTTATCTGGCCTGCAAATTTTCAGTGTGGTTTTTGTCCTTATTCAATGGACAAAATATAAATGATACGTTAGAAATGTTTTTGTGACCAATCAAAGATTTTTTGTGTTGTTATAGGATCTTGCATAGGCTGGCTCTCGTGGCAAGTCTTTTAACAGTTTCTCCAATGCCATCACATGGACCTATGCCATGCGACGTTGCAAAGAATTGTCATTCAGCACTAATTCCATAATCGTCTTCATGTAAGCAATTATTTTTTAAATTCTTTTTTTTTATTATTATGAACTTGATCCATTGGAAAAGTAGATGATTTTTTTCATATCGTTGAATTCTTTCTTTACGAAATAGATTGCTGCGGATTGAAAAAAGTGAAAGGGATCGGTGTCATGTTTCATGGTTTCTGAGATGACAATACTTTTGTGACGAATTTCTGTATCTCCTTTGAAATATACTACGAAAGGATGTATTTTGGCTTGGCATATGTTCCAATGCACACCTTGTATCGAATCTTGTATTACAAATGAATAATTTTCAGAAAAGTCTGCAATAATTATGTAATTTTCAGGTTGTACATTTTCTTTGCATTCCGTCAAAAATAAAATATGGCTGACTTTTGAATGGATGATGATGCATCTTCCACATGAAAAACTTTACTTGTGAGGGAGCCTTGTACTTTTGAAACTTTTCACGGGAGCATCGTTTTTGTTGTAGTTTTCTTTTCTTCATAGGGGATTCTATTGATATCAAACTCTTGTTTAATTTCTCAATGTTACTGATTTCTAGCGCTGTCTCCATAGAACTGCAAAAGAAGTACTGGGATAATCACTTTCACTGTCCGCACTTTCATTTGGTTTTATGTTTATTAATATCACAAGAACTACCGGCTTCACATATAATTTCACCTGATCTATCCGGAAGTTGATAGATTTTTTACGGAACAAGTCACATATTCGCACATTCAAAGATTCCTTTATATTGAGCTTTATCAATAAATCGCGACTTACGCGTCTTAGTGTACTTTTCTTTTTAAAAGCGTGATTAGGAAGGTCAAATGGATTTAAACACTTTTTATATATTAGGCGATCTTTACCGTCACTCACGTTGTATAGAAGTCACGTCGCTCCATGAAATTCAAACTTTATTTTGTTCATTATTCAAATTTATTCCCAATACTTTTCGATTGCTGGTGAAATTCATGTCCTGGGAATAATAAGTTAATTAAGTAGTAAAATATTGCTGCAATCGAAAAGTATTGGAAATAAATTTTGATAAGGAACAAAAAAAAAGTTTCCTTCTCAGGCAGGAGTCGAACAACGAAAGTCTTAGTTACCAGTCTATCGTGCTCTGAGTGAACAAGGCTCTGAAATCAGATACAAGAGACGGTTCGGTTTTTTTTGCCACTACTGTACAATACTACTTCGTCTTGATTAGCGAAAGGATTTCAATAAAATATCAATTTTAGATCTTTATTTATCGGCAAGAAAAATGCTGCTTCGATTTAAGTAATGTAGTATGAGAGGCCGTCCTGATACACCTGCAGTTGAGAGTGATTTAAGCACATTCTCGTCTTTAGCTTTCTCTATTACTTTTTGGTTTTACAGCTACAAAGATCCTTCCCTCCCTCTGTCACCTGGCATTCTTGTTCCTGACGGTTTATAGTGTAATGCGTTGCATAGAGTTCGGCCAGACGCAAACTGATTTCCTGTCTGAAGCGTTTCAATAATGACGCGTACTCCATAACACACACAGTAAATATTAAACATAAGATCTGTGAACTATTAGTCCCACTTGAGGGGAGCGACAGGTACTGTGAACTCCACTCGCACGTAGACCGCTTTGGTCTGCCTATTATACTACCCTACTCGGAATGGAATGATGTAGGTATGCTTTAAGGCCATCAGCGCTACAGATTCCCCCGCGGACCGCCTCCGAACTCCCCCTCCTTCAGAATCCCTTTACATTTCCGCGTAGGCATCACTACGATTCCTCAATCCTAGATCCCACAAGTTATATGAGCCCCAAGGGAGAAGCAATGATACAGTTGGAACCACCGATTCTGACGAATGACCTTGCTGACAGTGCCAGTTGACGAGCTATTTGTTGTCCTTCATGAATGAGTTGGCGATAACGTTTTCCTTCGCTAGTATAATTGTTATGACATACAAATGGACCACAGCACAGTCCGAGTGGATAATTTGTAGCGTGCCGAAAGCGACTTTCGTTCGGAATGATTTTACAGTACGTCTCCCAGTACGTGTAATATTTGTTTAGTTTTTCGAGGTGACTCTCCGGAGTCCAATATAATACTCGGGCGTGTATGTTTACTCATATTTCCCAGAGCAGTGTATATTGCAGAGTACCGCATTCTTTTGATCCGACAAATGCCGCCGCGGCAGCCATATTTACTCCTGCGGAGAGACTGTACAACGCAAGACTTGCGTAGGAACAGAGGTTTCTAGTGCGATATTTCATTGTTATCTTGAAGAATGCCGTGTTGTCGTGCAGTTAATCAATGTGTAATCAATTGTCGATGTACACAATTAGCACTTAGTCACAAACAAGAGGAGGAATATACTTCAATGATTAATTTCTCAATGACATAATATATTCACTGCGGGCTAAAGAAAGGAGATGCACTGTCACCTTAACATTTTAACTTCGCTCTAGAATATGCCATTAGGTAAATTCAGTATAGCAGAGAGGATTTGGAATTGAACGGGTTACTGCTTCTTGTATATGCGGATGACATGACTATGTTAGAGAAAATCCACAAACTATTAGGGAAAACACGGGAATTGAAGCAAGTAAAGCGATAGGTTTGGAAGTAAATCCCGAAAAGACAAAGTATATGATTATATCTCGTGACCAGAATATTATTCGAAATGGAAATACAATATAAAAATTAGAAATTTATCCTTCGAAGAGGTAGAAAAATTCAAAGAACTTTGGAGCGCCAGTAACAAATATAAATTACATTCGGGAGGAAATTAAACGCAGAATTAGCATGGGAAATGCCTCTTATTATTCGGTTGAGAAGATTTTGTCATCTAGTCTGCTGTCAAAAAATCTTATATTTCCGGTTGTTCTGTATGGGTGTGAAACTTGGACTGTCACTTTGAGAGAGGAACAGAGGATATGGTTGTTTGAGAATAAGGTAATTAGGAAAATATATGGGGCTAAGAGGAATGAAGTTACAGGAGAATGGAGAAAGTTACACAACGGAGAACTTCACGCATTGTATTCTTCACCTGACATAATTAGCAACATTAAATTCAGACGTTTGAGATGGACAGGACATGTAGCACGTATGGGCGAATCCAGAAATGCATAGCCTATAGAGTGTTAGTTGGGAAGCCGGAGGGGAAAGATCTTTGGGAAGGCCGAGACGTAGATAGGAGGATAATATTAAAATGGATTTGAGGGAGGTGGGATATGATGATAGAGACTGGATTAATCTTGCACAGAATAGGGACCGATGTGGACCTTATGTGAGGGCGGCGATGAACCTCCGAGTTCCTTAAAAGCCGTAAGTAAGTAATGACATAATATTTATAATTGAAAACATCAAGGTGGGCAAAATCGGACGTTAGAAACCATTCCAAACTGGTATAATACTGGTAACAAAAAATAGTTCTTGATTTTCAAGAAAGTTGTCATAATAAAGCGAACTTCAAATATCTTATGCTAGATAGATCGACGCAGGATGCGTTAGAAAATTTATTTTCTACTTTCCATTCCGTAAATCCAATCCCGGATGCAAAATAATTCAAAACTTCATTACGATTTCTCAATTTTTCTCATAAACGGAGCATGGATATTACGCAGTTTGCGATTCTGAACAATTAGTTGAGCTTCTAAGTACAGATGTAAGTAAACCCGAAGCAGAAAGGTCTAGTGAAGATGAATGTGAGCAAAAGGAAATTGATATAGGCTAAATTGTAATTTAATTGAAAACAGAAATATTAACTCGAGTGAACAACAAGCTCTTTACTACTTGTTGGGATCAGTTTTGTTCAAAATAAAACAAAATAAGTTATAGGCATATCGTATTTGTGAAAACTGTTTTTCATCTCTAATAGTAATAACTGGTAACAGGGATGAATCTGTAAATTTTATTAGTACATTAGTGACTCTCAAGTCGTACAAGGATATGTCACTTGTATACCCTTGTAAATCTGTAAATGTAGAAAAATGTGTAACGTTGGTAGAAAATGAGTTTACAGTAAAGGATTTGAAGTCTTTAATTATTAACACTTCAACTCATACGTTCCCAACTTGTCATAATATTTTTGAAAAAGTCTTATCACTGTATTTTAGAACTAGAATGTAGGCCTATTTATTGTTAAGAAAATTGTCTGTTATAGCAAATGCACTACAGCAATCTGCTAAATGGTGGCAGTCGAAGTGTTGGTACGATAACTGCATAGAAAATTGCTGATGTTATCCCTATTGAAATGGACATTATATAAATAATAAAGTGTTATCTCTAATCAGTCATCCCACTATGACAATAATGTTTATTAATCCTCGTCTCCTGTATTCAATAAACCACAACAACATGTATGATAACGCCTTTAATGACCTTCCTTCTAGCATTACTGCTTATGCATCTGTGCCGAGCCAGGAGTAAATATGGCTGCCGCCGCCGAGAATGCGGTACTCTCTAATATACACTGCTCTGATATTTCCTACCCATTCCAGCTGCGACAGAGATAAAAACCGATCTTGCAGCGGTGAGTAACTCGCTCTCGAGTTCAGATTAACAAATCCATCTGCCGATATCGTTGGCGCTCACTATACTACCAGCAAAAAATGATTGGCCACATACCGCAGCCGACTTTACATCAGAGGAAACCAGAAATATAGGAACGATATGGAGATGATGATGGCCAAATGATTGCGAAGTTCACACCTGAAAGTTACAGAACAATTATTATTCTGCTTCAGTCGGTTGAGGGGAAAACATCGGAACAAATCATCAACCACATAACTTGCTCCGACCAGGATTTGAACACGATCCTGTTCGTTTCGCAGTCAGACGTTCTAAGTTAAATGCACTATACTTACTACTCCTTTAAGGATGGAATATAGAAGACTCTTTTATTCGATCTAATTAACACGGATCGGATTTAAATGTGGAACATCGCACCACATATAAACAGATATAATATGTTTCTGGTATTTATTTAGGGTGATAGTATTTCTCGTTCCACTTATCTCTGTTGATCGCTATGAAATTCACTCATTTACTTGTGCAAAGAAGTCTCGCTGTTCCTCAAACGCTTCGTCAGCTTCAATCTTCATTGGTCTTTTCTTTTTCCCTTGATTCAAGAACAGATACTTCAAATCTTTCCTAAGACGATTAGTTGTAAAAGTTATAAGTACAACATTGCATTTCAGATAAAGTACGTATACTATATTTCCTGCAAGGAAATAATAGCATATTAACACAAAAGTCTGCATCCAATCCTTCCACTACTCCTTCCTCAGTCATTGGTAACATGTTTCTACGACTTAGATTTTGAAGATCAAGAATCCAGTCTTCATAGTATTCTAACACTGTCGTTAAAAATTATCTAGTTGTAGGTCCTATGATAGTAAATCAATCGCGCCGAACTTTTTAGGATTCATAGATAAGTGCCTAAGGAAAGCATAGAAGAAATTTCGAAATCAGTATCTGTTTTGGAAAGTGAGAGAAAAATACTAACTTCGAAGTGACCTGTTTAAAATAGACATTGACACTCAAAAGTTGGTGAGCGCAATTTTTTTTTTTTTTTTTTTTTCACTTTAGATGGGTGGTCGAAGCGAGAGAAATGTTAAGAAAGAATGAAAATTAGTTTTAAAAGTGACTGCTATTCAAAATCTTTATTAGTTTTCGTATTACGGCTACTTATACAAAGGAGTAGTTTCGTCTGGTGGACTTCAGTATGCAGAGTGCCTAAACTTTTGTCTATTAGAACTGTAGATTCTCATAGAAATGATCGTGGTTATTTCAAATTTGTTTTCGAAATGTTTTCTTTGCTTAAAGTTTCCGAGTTCATCGTAAGTTTTGAAATTTAATAAAATTAGTTATATTACTTAATAGTTATTTATACAAGTGGATAATCTTGATGATTATGGGAAGAGCGATTACGAATTATCGTTCGTGCGACAATTTTCACGAGTGTCAAAATAAGATTATTCACAAGTTGGATGCAACATTTTATGGTATCTTAGCATTATAAATCGTAGGAAATAAACAATGAAAGAAATTCGAGATCCATAGCTTTCAAATTGTCTTCATATGTTCGTTTCGATTAGTTGCACCTGGCATGGCATTGAGTAAAGAGTAATGGATGACCTTGCAGGTTATGTTACAAATGCTCTTTTATTTTTGTAACATAGTTTCTCTGAATCACATAACTGTTTTATTTGATATTACAAAAGTAATACAAAATTGTTAAAGGTTGGAAATACCTTGTGTCCTGCATTTAATTCCTTGTTACACGGCGCGTAGAAGATAGGCGATTTGCATGCATCCCGATCCAATCGTTCGGTATTACCTACGTCATATAGCGATTATGTCATTGCTATTATCGGCACGTGTGCCATGATAAGGCGATTACGAACGATAATCGATGTAGTAACAACCCGTTTATAATGCTATGATGGCATAAGTAGCATTTTATGCTGATTAAACACTAGTGTGACATAGTTTGAAAATCAGAAAAATGGAAATAGTATCATAGTCTTTATATTATTATTAGTATTATTATTATTATTATTATTATTATTATTATTATTATCATTATTATTATTATTTCCATATAATGTAACAGAACTAACACAATATATTACTGGTATTCTGAAGTGTGTGTGTGTGTGTGTGTGTTTCCAATGCCCACCTACTTCACTTGTGTGATTCGGGTTCCGCATACTGCGGATAGATGGCAGAACTGTTACCGATTTTCAAATTGCACACCACTTCGGCGGGCCACGTTGTGGATGATGTGTATCTGTGTGAAGAGTTATTTCGTGTATTAGGGTGAGTGTATGTTAAGTGTTCGTGTAAATGTAGTGTAGGGAATGAATGAGGATGATGATGAAGGTGAGGAAGGGAGAAGGGGAAACCCGGTCCCGGCACGCAGCCTACTCCTGTCGAATAGCACCAAGGGGCCGCCAGGCTTAACGTCCCCACACGACGGACGAATCACTATCAACAGTGATATATGCCTTCCCTTCATATGCACTGCGGAGAGATTTGGGATTTAACCCAGGCATATAAGGTGCACAATTTAGTGATTAAAAGTTATGCACCGCTGGTATTTTGAAGTTGAAGGGCGGATTCTGCTACTCATCTGCAAAATCATATCAATACGAGCGTGTTATTCGTTGTCTTATTTTAACTGTACACTGTTTTTAATTTGGAAATTTAGGTGATAAATTGCCACATACAGCTAGAAGGCATTCTTTAACAACCTCTGTTAATGGCTCCTAGTACGATGCTTTTGCTGTCAGTTCGTTTTTGTGTATATAGTGGAATACATTACTTCCTATCGAGATATTATGGAATTTTTTACATTTACAGTTTTCTTATCCTTGATTGTGAATGTTTTGGATATTCAATATGGGAATTTGAATGCACGCTACTGCAATGTTTAATAATAATAATAATAATAATAATAATAATAATAATAATAATAATAATAATAATAATAATAATAATTATAATAATAATAATAATAATAATAATAATAATAATAATAATAATCCGTGGCGGTACAGCCCGTGAAGGGCCTAGACCGACTAGCCGGCTGCTGGTCTTACGCCCACATGCCGAAGCAAAGGTGGACGATCATCCAAACAGAATGGAGGTATCGTGTGGTTAGCACGATGATCCCCCCAGCCGTTAAAGCTGGCTTTCGCAACCGGATTTCGCTACCTATCGTAGCTCCCCAAGTGCATCACGATGCTGGGTGGGCTCCTGTCCCATACACTGGCCGAAATTTCATGAGAAAATTTCTTTCACCATGAGGACTCGAACCAGCGCTCATCCCGTAACGCGGGTCCTAGGCAGGATGTCATAGACCACGACGCCACGGCTCGGGACACTGTAATGTTTATTAAGATAAAAATATTTATAAACCCTTTATTATATCAAGACATTAAGAAGTTCTGGGTAATATGTACATCTATTATATCAGGCAGTATATATCATCTGACGATGTGTCAGAGGAAGAACAATTGTTTGATCTGATTAATTGAATTTGTTAGTAGTCAGCGACGTATACATTAAAGGGGGAAACGAATTGGTTTTCCTACTCCATTATCTCCTGAATATATTACCTCATGGGACCATGAATGATGCCTTATTGGTGTCATTAATGAGGTCCCAACCTGTCTTCGGACAGTTGACTGATCACCTCGTATAACAGATTGACCATCCCCATGTTAAAAATGGTAACATATTGTGGAAGAGTACAACCACCAGGATCGCCACCGTCGACTGGTAACGACCGTACAGTTGCTCCATGCAATTCAAATGGGACTTGTAACATGACTTCTTATGCAGTAGCTAGATGCCAGCATAGTGAAATTGATAAAAATTGTTGCCGTCAAAGCCTGTTATACAGTATGTGATCAGGGATAATAAGTAAATGAGACATGACACTACGTTTTTTAGAAGAAAACAAATACGTGCCGTTGTTTAAAATCATCACTGGCTGTAATGATGCAGGGTAACCAAAGTTTTCTCCAGTTGCACATTATTACAGGAATTAAAAACACATTTCTCAGAAAAGAATAGTAATAGGCCTAATAATATTGGCTGAATAGCAGCATTCAGTGTCTGTGAGAGCCTCATGCGCCCCGCGGGCCACGTAGTGAGTACCACTGCACTAGAGGGAATAGCGTGCTCGCGGGTAAGAGACGCTAGACCGAGGGTGCACTATGCCGATGACCGCTGTTCTAACAGATAAAAAGGATAGAAATCGTTTATAACCCCAATTATTACTCTAGTTTAAGGAATGGGTTTTTACGGGAGGGGACACTATGGCCCAGCACTGCGACCTGTTACGATCTGTTGCGTTAACTCTTAATCCAGACGCATTCCCAAACCCACACCGAGTGACTACATTAAGATGCGCTGCGTACCCAGCTTTCGAGCAAACAAACACCTCGTTTCTAGGCCAGTCCCATCCGTGCGTCGCCACCCGGCGATCGGGGAATGCTACGGAATGATGACGAAAAGGAGAAATGTTGACGGAATGATGCAGATGCCAAGAGCCAAGCCTGTCTAGGAATGTCACCGACCCTCCACTTTCTCTTTCTACACCGACTACAACTGACCTCCTAAAAGAATCTTTCACTTCCCACCCCACTAACCTTAAGGTAGCACACGTCAACACTCAAAGCGTTATTTCTCATTTCAATGAATTCTCTTCCATATTCGCTCCAAATAATATGCATGCAATTCTAATTTCCGAAAGCTGGTTGAAACCTAAACTGTCCTCTTCTTTTGTAGATATTAATGGTTATACAGGGTGTTTAAAAAATACGGGGCATAATTTCAGGTATGTATTTCCCACATGTAGACAATCAAAATAGTTCATTACAACATGTGTCCGGAAATGCTTCATTTCCGAGTTATGGCCTTCACAACATTGAAATTCACCGGAACGTTTTTCTTTCCCCAGGTCGTTATCATTACAGAAGATGTTCAAAATGTCCACCTCCTGCTTGAATACAGACATCACATCGATGTCTCATTGACCTGCGAACACGATCCCAACTCCAGGAGTATTGCGTATGTCCTCAGAACATGCCACAATTCGATTCCGAAGGGATTCCAAATCAGGCACCGGAGACGAATAAACCAATGATTTTAAATGGCCCCACAAGTAGAAATCGAGAGGGTTCAGATCAGGTGAGCGTGGAGGCCAAGCAATTGGGCCACCTCTACCTATCCATCGATCAGGAAACCTTCGATCCAAGTACCGGCGAGCCGTACGACTGAAGTGTGCAGGAGCGCCGTCATGCAAGAAGTGAATGTGTTGACGATTGATCAGTGGAGTGTCTTCTAAAACATGAGGTATGGTGTTTTCCAGGAAGTTTGTGTACGCCTGCCCCGTAAGTCTGTTTACAAGTACATAGGGTCCAACTAATCGATCACCAATGATACCGCCCCACATGTTGAGGGAGAACCGCACCTAGTGATGAGATGGAACAGTTGCACGTGGGTTTTCATACGCCCATACATGCTGATTGTGGAAATTTGTTATGCTATCTCGTGTGAACTGTGTTTCATCTGTAAGTAATACTAAGGCAGGAAAGTTCGGATTTACACCACACTGCTGCAAGAACCACTGACAGAACCTAACTCGTGCAGGGTAATTTGCTGGTGACAGGGCCTGTACACTTTGCAAATGATAAGGATACAATTGATACTCTTTCAACAGTCTCCAGACAGTCGTATGAGGAACATTGACTTGCAACGCTACCCTTCGTGTGCTGATAGAAGGAGTCATGTTCACAGCCTCCAGAATCTCCTCCTGTACTTCTGGAGTTGTAGATCTTGGTCGTCCCCTTCTCAAACCAGGACAGTTAAATTTTCCATACTCGCACAGACGGTAATGGAGACGTAGAAATGTCTTCCGATCTGGACATTGTCGCTGTGGGTACCTCTCCTGGTACAAACGACGAGCCAGCGCAGCATTGCCGTCCGCCTTACCGTACGTGAAGTATACTCTGCCAGCTCCTGATTTGAATACATGTCGCACAGTCTAACGCCTACACAACACTGAATGTAACCTTCGCCTCGGAATGAACTGTCAGAGTGCCCTCTTAATGTCTCCTTTGACGGCAACGACCTGCGGAAAGAAAAACGTTCCCGTGAATTTCAACGTTGTGAAGGCCATAACTCGGAAATAAAGCATTTACGGACACATGTTGTAATGAACTATTTTGATTGTCTACATGTGGGAAATACATACCCGAAATTATGCCCCGTATTTTTTAAACACTCTGTATACTGTGTCGAAATGACAGAACAGGCAAAGGGGGCGGCGGTGTAGCAGCTTACATTAGGTCTGATCTTCGACCTAAAGTTGTTCTTCATCCTCCCTCCGAATAGAGTGCACGGCCTGAATATTTATTCATTTATTGAAATTAATGCAAGTCTACAAAAGTGTCTTCTGTGCGTTGTCTATATACCACCGAACGTAAATCATTTAACTGACATAGAAAATTCCCTTGTAGACATGTTGCCGCTTTATGAACACGTAGTAATGGATGACTTTAACAACAATCTTCTAGTAACGCCCCCTTCCAGTGTACGGCTCTCAACCATGTTTGCAGCCTGCAATATGACAATTCTACCGCTTCAAGCCACTCATCACACAGAGACTGCAGAAACACTACTAGACATCATAGCAACTACAAATCCCCACAAAATAATAACGCACGGACAACTACCGGCGCCTGGGATTTCTGCACATATTATATTTGTAGAGTATGCATTGCAGTGTCCTAAGGCAACACCAAAACGCATTCAGTATAGGGATCTGCGACATATCAACGACGCCTCTTTAATTTCTGATGCGTTATTACTGCCATGGCGTGATATTTGGACTCTCCGTACAGTAGACGAAAAAGTACAAGCTTTTAACAACCTTCTTAGTACATTATATGACAAACATGCCTCAATAAAAACTAGACGCATTACGACACCTCCAGCTCCCTGGATGACTACAGAAATCCGATCACTGGTGAGAGAGAGAGACGAAGCTTTTCGGAAATTCAAGAGACTAAAGAGAGACACAGATTTCTTGCGGTACAAGCGACTAAGAAATATGACCACACAGACGATTAGAAATGCTAAGCTTAGACATGCTTACAGCATCATTGAACCTGATATTAGAGCATCCGATATGTGGAGAAATTTTAGGTCAAAGGGACTGGGACAATCTAAGTCACAAATTGACAATACTAATTGTCTAGATGATCTAAACAATTATTTCATATCCACCGCTACCCACGCACCTGACGCAGCAACGAAATAACAGACTATTAATGAATTAATCTCTACACCCGCCCCAGCACGAGACAAGTTCTTCTTTTCCTACATAACACCTTCTGACGTAAAATCAGCACTAAAGCGCATGAAGTCAAAATCGCAAGGAGTAGAGAATATAAATATAGAACTTCTGAACAAACTTATGGACATAATTCTTCCGACACTAACCCATATATTCAATGCATCCATCATGGCTTCACATTATCCAGACATATGGAAAAAGGCTATTGTTCGTCCCCTTCGTAAAATTAAGCTACCTGTAACACTTAATGACTATAGACCAATTAGTATTCTTCCTGTTCTCTCAAAAGCTTTGGAACGAATTGTGCACAAACAACTGACAGGTTACTCAATACTCACAACATTCTTGATCCTTACCAATCAGGCTTCAGAACGGGACACAGCACATCGACTGCACTGCTTAAAGTGACTGAGGATATACGTGAAGCTTTAGACAAAGGACAGATCACAATACTAACACTTTTAGACTACTCCAAAGCCTTCGACAATGTAGAACTTTACTTACTAATTGCAAAATTAAGAGCACTGCATTTTTCTGATAATGCCTTAGCGTGGATGGACTCCTATCTTCGTGAAAGTCAACAGTGCGTGTCTATTAACAATCGTTATTCCACTTGGCGTACCACGAAAACTGGCGTACCACAAGGCTCTGTCCTAGGACCTTTACTATTTTATATTTATATTAATGATATTTCTTCTAATCTAACATACTCCCGACACCATATTCATGCTGACGACATACAAATCTATCTGCATGCCCGACCTAACTACGTAAATGATGCTATAACTAAAGTTAATGATGACTTGAATTCAATATCCATACGGTCGAAAACGTACGGACGTAATTTAAATGCAAGTAAATCGCAGGCAATCTTAATAGAACATCAAAGATCAAAGTGTGACAAACAAAATTTGCCACCGATAACTGTAAACAATAATACTATTCCATACAGCTCGACTGTGAAGAACCTTGGTATTTATATGGATTGCCACCTGGAATAGATGAACAAGTGAATTACACTTCCAAAAAAATATTTTCTATTATTCACTCATTAAAGCGACTGAAGCACTTTCTTCCCGATAAATTAAAATTAATCCTTGTACAACCACTCGTGATGCCACACTGTGACTACTGCGATATTATATTAAATAACCTAAATGCAAATTTGAGCAACAGGCTACAACGTGTGCATAATGTGTGCGTCCGTTATATTTGTAATATTCGTAAGTAAGGTCATGTTTCCCGTCTTTCCAAACTCTGTCTTGGCTAAGGCTAAGCGATCGACGAGCCCTGCATTCTCTTGTTCTCTTATTTCAAATACTGCGCACCGCTACCCCAATCTATTTGGCTTCTCGTTTTCAAAATTTATCTGCATATCATCAGTTAAGTACAAGATCTCATCATAACTTACTCATTATACCCTACCCTAAGACATCTTTATGTTCTTCATCTTACACAGTTTCAGTTGCTACAAATTGGAACTCGCTTCCGAGTGATGTAAGGGGTTGTTGGACAATAACTTCATTTAGGTAAAAATTACATAAATTCTTACTTAACAGATTAATTGCTGATTAATATTTGTTATTTATAATGAAACTAACATCTGTCCATTCCTATTATTATCATTAATTTCTCTAAATAGATTTACAAAACCTGTAATGGCAATTACATTAATTTTCTCATTATAGAAATACATGTTAGATTTATATGTATATAAAAATTTTTCTCCCTGTAACATAGTCCTAGTAAGCTTATATTAAATTAATTTTCATAATTTTACTAGCTATCTCAAATCTTAAATTAATTATAATTGATTGAATTAAATTAGTTCATAAATTGTTACTACTTTACCTTATAGGTTTATCTAAATTTAAATAAATATGTAGTCTACTAGTCTTTAAAACTTAATTGAAGAATATAGCTGGAGAACCTTTTAAGCGTAGTGTAAATATTTGTAATTTGAATATGTATTGTATTGATTAAGGCTGGTTGAGCGGAAGAGAAGCCCTTATGGCCTTAACTCTGCCAGCGAAAATAAAAAATTATTATTATTATTAAACATGGGAAAAACTGAAGAACCCCGACAAAAACCACAACTGCGACCTTGTCCGCCACAAGTGTCACTACGAAATTTCATATGGGACTCGAACCCGGTCCGCCTGCGTGAATGGCCGGAGGTCTGACCACTCCGGTATAGCATAGTTGCGCCCCACGGTCAATTGGGAGGCCTAGGCATGGCATAGTTGCGCCCCGAAGAAATCAGGTAGCAGAATGGACATGGCATAGTTGCGCCCCGAAGAAGTCAGGTAGCGGAATGGACATGGCATAGTTGCGCCCGAAGAAGTCAGGTAGCGGAATGGACATGGCATAGTTGCGCCCCGATGGGCATAGTGCACACGAAAGTGATTGTCATAAAATAAATAAATTAGGCCTACTTAAAAATATTATAGCGGTAGCTGCACTGAAATCAGGTAGCGTATTATCAATTTTGCTAGTTAAAATAACACTTTTTTATCGATCACACACAATGAACTGCATTTTTTTTGTACACCGATATCTTAACCCTACGGTTCAGGGAGGGATTCGCAAATCGAAACTTAGAACCATTGTGAATTATTAACTCTTTACCCTTTTCACTAAACTTAAACTTAATTTTAAATTAACCTTACTATACGCCACAGACGGTGTGAAAATCACTAATAAAGTGTCAAAATTGCCAAGGCTCCATATTCCAACGACTCACTCTTTTGAATATGTCAGCTAATAAAGTACTGCCAACTTCATGGTGTTCATTTTAACGGTATCGATAATGAGTATTAAATCGAATAAGAAATCAATAAGATTGGTTGATTACGAGGCTCGAGTTCCCCTAATGTCTTTTTCTCTACCTATTTCATCGGGGCGCAACTATGCCATGTCCCTTTTCTCTACCTGATGGGAATGGGGCGCAACTATGCCCACAAAACAGGGACCCTTTTTAATCTGCTGCATCGTACCTGACCGTGGGGCGCAACTATGCTCTGCCCGACCACTCAGCTACCGCAGGGGTGGCTACTCAAGCTTAGCTTTTTATAACATGTTTAGATTGTGGAAGTGTTTCGTATAAAAAAGTGGCAGGGTATTCATTGATCCCCTATAACTGTGTGAAACGTTTATGCTGTTCATGATTATTACTGTGAGCATGTTTGGGATTATAAGGATGTTTTATATTTTGAAATAAAATGTTGATTTTTATTTTTCATTTCTGTCATTATATTTCCAGCATTTAAATTTAACAATAAGGTGCCTTATCATTAATGACTTCATAATTGCTTCCTCATTTCATAAGGCGTAGTCAAACAACAATGCAAACGGTAGGCGAAACAATTCACATATTAATATGGTGTCTGTGTTGCTTGAAATTATGTGTATTGTTACAACAAATTCGACTCATTTAGAAATGATTGCTGCAGTGGAGTGCTTTATAATTATTTTATGTTAAAATAACTACTTCCATCTTTACATTCCCCTCATTTATTAATCGTCCAATTTGTGGTAATATAATAATCCTAACGATTGAATTAAACGTCAGATTAATTTGATTCACTTTTTATTTTATAACGGTTGGCTGGATTAAAAGCTACTTCGTTTTAAACACATTATAATTTGTGCCATTCAAGTCCTGTAGTAATCATTTTTTGTAGGTTATTTCACGACGCTTTATCAACATCTTAGGTTATTTAGCATCTGAATGAGATGAAGATGATAATGCCGGTGAAATGAGTCCGGGGTCCAGCACCGAAAGTTACCCAGCATTTCCTCATATTAGGTTCAGGGAAAATCCCGGAAAAACCTCAACCAGGTAACTTGCCCCGACCGGGAATCATATCCGGCCCACCTAGTTTCGCGGCCAGACGCGCTAACCGTTACTCCACAGGTGTGGACTGTAGTAATAAACGACGTTACCATATTAATGAGGCAGTGGAGCCAGTGGACAGCTTCAAATACCTGGATTGTTCTATACGCAATAACATGAACTGCTGCCAGGAAGTGAAAAGGATAGTAATGGCCAAGAAAGGTTTTAACGGAAAAAGGAACATCTTCTGTGAACCTCTGGAAAGAGAACTAAGGAAGAGATTAGTGAATTGCTTTGCATGGAGTGTGGCATTGTATGGACCAGAATCATGGACATTACCACAAAGTGAAGAGAAGCGAATAGAAGCATTTGAAATTTGGATATGGAAAATGAATGGAAAGTGTGAAGTGGACAGACAGAAAAAGAAATGAAGCTGTGTTGTAAAGAGTGGATGAATAAAGAATGATGCTGAAACTGATCAGAAAGAGGAAAAGGAATTGGTTGCGTCACTGGCTGAGAAGAAACTGCCTACTGAAGGATGGACTGGAAGGAATGGTGAACGGGAGAATAGTTCGAGATAGAAAAAGATTGGAGAGACACAATATGAAATGAAGCTGTATGGGAAAGAGTGGGTGAAGAAAGAATGACGCTGAAACAGATCAGGAAGAGGAAAAGGAATTGGTTGGGTCGCTGGTTGAGAAGAAACTGTCTACTGAAGGATGCACTGGCAGGAATGGTGAACGGGAGAAGAGTTCGGGGTAGAAGAAGACATCAGATGATAGACGATAAAGGATCATATGAGAAAATAAACAGGAAGGCAGAAAATAGGAAAGATTTGGGAAAGCTGGATTTTGGTGAAAGACCTGCCCTTGGGCAGAACATAAGGGCAGTATTCATAGACATTCTTAGCGCAGGTTTCCGGTGGATAATCAGCGAACTAACGTTTTTCGTATGCATAAAGCAGTGTTAGCGATATGATATGATATGAATCCTGTACAAGTAACCAGTCGATAGCCGGGACTAGTTTAGCACTCTCGTAGCGCGGGCTAGCGCGGTCTATGAATAGCACCCTGGATGAATGAAACGAATGAACGTGTTAATAGAAAATTCTCGAAAAGCAAGAGCATAAAAGTTTAATTTTATAAGAGTGCAAATATGTGAATCAAATGTATTATAGTTCCAGTATTTGAGATATAGTGGTACTCGCCAACTTATGAAACTTATATGAAATATATATGCATATAAATTAAAACGAGATCACGGAGAAGAATTATCAAGTGTGCAATTCCTTGGCAATAGAAAAAAACAAAGCAGTGTTAAAGATATATTTTTTTCTGTAGCTTTACTGAGATTGTACTACGTATTATTACTTACTGCGATCATACTGTCCTTTGTAACTGTTGCAAACTTCCCTGCTGTCAGCTTGAATTCATTAGAAGACAAAATAATGAAAACGATGCAGCGTTGAAACGAAGCAGGCTTTCCGATCCAGTCACATCCCCAAGCAGCGTCTCTCACTCTTTCTGACTGCAATAATAATGTATGGACTTTTTACATTGTTTTCCTGCCTAATAATCACATACACATTGTATAAATGAATTGGTTTTTTTCTAAGGGCTTTAGTCAGGAAAAGTAAATTTGTGGGAAATTGAAAAAAAAAAACTATGTTAGAGGAAAAATATTTAGAAATATATAAGTCTGAACATGTGGGCTGAAAGTCTAGGTTTGGTTTTTAAAGTAATTATAGGCCTACGCATTATGCGGATACTTAAGCTTTATTGAGATTTAAAACATGAAAAAAAATCGTCCTTTAAAAAAATAAATTTTATAACAAATAAAATCAAATACGACAGATATTTTCGTGCTATTCTTGAATTGAATGAATGAACGAATGAATGAATGAATGAATGAATGAATGAATGAATGAATGAATGAATGAATGAATGAATGAATGAATGAATGAATGAATGAATTTAGCCTTTATGTCCCGTGAAGGGCAAACGCCTCCTATAAAAGGAGTGGCTCGTTATTACTCGCCTGGTGAGTCATTCCAGGCATGATTTCACTTTGTCAATCTGTATACCTTTAAAACTAATTTATTTATAATATAAAATAAATTAGTTTTAAAGGTATATAGACCGACAAAGTGAAATCAAGTGTCAATCTGTATACCTTTAAAACTAATTTATTTATAATATAAAATAAATTAGTTTTAAAGGTATATAGACCGACAAAGTGAAATCTCGCCTGGAATGACTCACCAGGCGAGTAATAACGAGCCACCCCTTACAGTATACCTTTAAAACTAATGTATACTATATAGCAGTAGTCGTCATTGTAACTATTAACACTATACACTGTAACATTCCTAACTATTTCTAGTTCGTATTAGTCTTGTTCTTTCCACTGAGATCTGTCCCTTGCTTTTCTTGACCACTGTTTGCCTGTCGTCTTCAAAAACATATCCGCCCATCTGAGTCGTGTACTTGAATTACTTTACTGGAAATCATACACAGTCAACAAATAGATTGTATAATAATTATTAGGATATACATTAAAATTAAAAAATATATCTTGAATGATGAAGATGCACTGGGATGGATTGTTTTCCAATCATCATACGTTTCGATACTGTCTGGAGGCCAGCTTAAAAGTTTTTCTTAAAATGCAGTGTGCTCACTTGGGATGTACTGCTTCATTTTATTCCAAATATTGCACTTCTTTCTGTTTTATTGACACTTTTCCTGCTGGGTAAACTGGACTTGTTAGTGGAGGAACAGATTCTCGCAGGAGTGCCATGAAGAATGTGTGGCTTACTAATTCATTGATACTACTGGATACTTCGATGTATCCAATTTTGTCATGTGTATAATCAAAGTGGAATAGGGTACACATTGTAAAATTGTTTATTTAATTTCTTTGTTTTTTCCTTCTTCAGAAACAGCAGATTTTTTGTAATGTTTCTTCTGTTTTTATCTGTTCGCACTCAGTTACCACTGCCAATTGAATAGTTTTAACCCTTTCTAACCCAAATTAAATTTACAAGCAATCCATGTTGAAACAAATAGCTGTATTAGGACCAATTCAGTGACCAAGTTACGGGAGTGGCAACATTTGAAACAAAACTATATTGATGAAAATGTATTGAAATAGAAGTTATCCAGCAAAATTTACCTTCATATGTAACACACAAGTATATAAATGCTATAAAGTTAATTATTGCCATATGGTATCTATAGGTAAGAAAGGGTTAAAACGATACAGTAGAGCGTCTCGTTTAGGCACAGTGGATACGTAAACAAAGTGCAGGTAAAGTGTGGGGGGGGGGGAGGACGAGCCGTACGATAAACACGAGGGATGGATAAGGTTTTAGTTACAACATTTATGGTGGAGCATTAATTGAAATTATATTTTCCAAAAAATAAAAAAAAAAAAAACCACAAAACAAAAGAACACAAATTGCATGACGTTATCATATACACATTTTAACAAACAAGCAATTGTAACGTTGAAATAATTCAATATAACAAATCAAATTTTGCTACTTATATGATATTGATTTCAAGCAGTATTTGTACCATCATGAATTTCATTCTCTATATGACTAACATAATATCACCATCATCTGTGGCCGAATTAAAAAAACTACAGTATATTGATCTGAAGTGGTCAGGTACAGTGCCTGAATAAATTGAACTTTGAGAAGGGATAATTACGTTTAGGAAATAGTTTTGTCACTTTTAGCACTAACAATTATTTTTATTTACCTACTTTATTGGTTTTTGATAAGTTTTATAATTAGTATTGTTGTTTAGTCAACTGTCCAAAGACAGGTTTGAACCTCATAAGTAACACCAATAAGGCATCACTCATAAGGCAACTAGGCCAGGAGATAATGAGGTAGGCCGTCCAGTTCCTTTCGCCCTCCATGCATACATCGCCGATTAGCTACATATTCCACTAATCAGTCTTCAAATGCATACAAACAATAGTCTATTATTGTTCTTCCTCTGACACATATAGTCAAGAGAGATGTACTGCCTGATAATAGACATACATATGAGCCAGAACCTCAATCACAGGTACTGACGAAGGCATACAACGATTAATGGAACGAAGTATGGGCGGTATGCATTAATTGTTAGATGCATTGATGAATAGCCATGTAGAAGAACGAATTAGTGAATAAAATTACTTTTGTGTAGAACAATGTGAAAGTAGGCTGCGGAATGAATGAATGAAACGGGATGGGTGAGTGAATGAAGAGATATAACAATTAAATCATTAACTGCACTGCGTTCCATAATGTCTGACAGGCAAATTAAACATTTATGTAAAGATTAATCTTTTGGTCCTACAGAATTACCTCTGATGGTTAATAACAAATGATAAAGGAAACATTGCCGGCAAAGGAAGGGAGAAAGATAATTGTTACTCAACCAATGGCAGAAGTCACATTATTCCAGACTTATCTAGAAGTTGGGCGGAAGTGGAACGCTTCAGACCGCCCTACTTGAAGATAAGCGTTGGGCGTGTGACCTCTGCCATTGGTTTGAGCAGCAATTATCTTTCTCCCTTCCTCTGCCGGCAAAGTTTTTTTACTTTACCTGTCAGTCATTGTGGAACTCAGTAGAGTATATTGAAAAATGGTTGGATGACTTGTAGGATGTGTGTGTGCGTGCGTGGTGGGAGGGGAATGAGAATGGGTGGGAAGAGATGAATGCATGTATTACAGGATGGATGGATGGATGAGTGGATAGATGGACGGATGTATGAATTAATAATATGAGAAGTGAATGATTCATGAAGGGATGAATTGATCTATAAATTAGTGATGAAAATGAAGAATGGATGGGTGACAGACTGGTTGAATTTGTGTGTGTGTGTCTATATATATATATATATATATATATATATATATATATATATATATATATGAAGCCTTTAGATCAGTCTGAAAAAAACTTATGCAGATACTAATTCAAGACTAAGGAGCGTCTGTTAAATAAACTTACACAGTTATGTGCCTGTACATAGGCTTGAAAAGGATAAATTAAAACGTGGATAAGGAAAGTTTAAATCTTAAAAAAGGACTTAGGATACTTTGCAATCCACCTCTTCATATGTTTATTTACTTATTGATTACTCATTTATTTACTTATTATTTTATTATTGATTGATTCATTTACTTCTTTATATAAGTTATTTCTCATTTAATTAATCCTCTAACGTCAAGATATATCATTCTTTGTCCTTCCGTCATCTTTCGTATAAAACAAAGTTAGTTATTCATAGGTTTTACGATCTGGAGAATTCAAGAAAACCGCATAAGGGAATACAGATAAAATATTCGAATATTGATTTTATTTTGCATCCATAAATTCTTATTTTAAGTATTTATTTTTAAAGGGTTATCAAATACTTGATAAAGTTTACTAGAAATTCAAATTTGAATTCTTCCTTTCGGCATTAGAATGTGAATCTATAGCTTCATGTGATCCACACAAGGCCCTAACTTATCTGGTTCAACACAACATAGTACCTTAAATTTATAGCTATATTTTGTACATGGTTTGAGTGAGAACTGAACCCATTACACGATTTTCACACAGCGTCATAATTTCGCCTTTGTTTCTGCGTGTCCCATGGCCAGAAATTATTGAGCACACATCCATATACGTAAACAACATAAATGAGCTTCTTTCACATTTATATATTGCTTGGAATATCTCATTTATTTCAGTAATTTTGTTTTGAAATGTGACAATTTATATTTTGAAATGTGTTAATTTTAAATACATTATTAACTTTAGATATCTTAATGGTCCCAGTTTTGACTTCTATAGTAATTAGTAGGTTATAAACTGTTAATGTAAGTTATTTTCTTTACTTTTAGAAATACGTCACATTTAAGAGGGCTTTATTGTAACGCGACCCAGCGCACTGAAGCCAGTCAGTGCAACCTAGCGGCTTACTAAAGAACTACGAAATGCCGATTCGCACTTAGTTACTCAACTCGACGATGTATAAATGTTATATAAAGATGAATGGAGTAAAATATATTGAGATACACATTACAACTGTTGAATAAATTGTTTTGTGCAATTAACTCGGTCTCATAGAGCAAGAATAGAACGCAAATTAATATATCAAAATTTTCAACAAATATCCTTACGACCGTTAAAACTAGTTTCTCGCACATGTTTAGTAAAGCTTCAGACAAAATTTTTGAGGGAATAAAAGAAGTTTTTATTATAACAATATTCAAACTGTTATAAAGTCTAAATTGGAAATTATATAAATAATTTTTTCTTTCCTTTGTTACATAGGTTGGGACACTGCGATATGCATTCAGTAAGGTTTATGACTAAAGTTATTCTAGCAACTCATTATAATAATAATAATAATAATAATAATAATAATAATAATAATAATAATAATAATAATATTTTATGCGCTAAGCATTTATCCTATACAGCAATCTACATTGTGTTCAATTCTACATTTTTTGTCTCTTTTGCGTTTTTTTTCAGCAATTGGTTTTTAGCAAAACTTAATTCTTTTTATATTATAGTCCCTAATTAATACTATCTTTTCTTCTTTAATCATGAAGGTGAATTTTTTTTAGTTTTTTTCATTACCCGTGTTTTTCCTTGTTTTCTCTCTTTTCCACAATTACCATAATGTTACACCGTTATTATTTCAGTCATCCTCCTCCATGTTTCGTTCATATACGAATTATCATTTTCCTAAGAATAGCATGCTTTTGTGTGTTACATAGAGTACTATTGTGTGTCACTTAAGGGGATAGGTACAGCTTACAGTAGTAAAATTATGGAAATATTCAATATTTTTTTCTTCCATTACTGTATCGTGTATAATAATGAACATTAGTATGCGTAAAACACTGTTCTTCTGCTATATGCAAAAATAGTTTAACAATTTAAAAAATATATTTACACTTTTGTTTCAAAATTCACTTCACTGTGCAATGATGCTTTTCCCACATAACTAAAAAAGTATCCAAAATTTTACCATGAAATTTTTTATGTATATTTATCCATATTTATTTATGATGCAAGATCACTTCTCTACCTTTGATAGATTGTCTGACGAAAAATAAATAAATTTAAAAATGGTCAAATATCAGTATTTTCTTCTAACACAAAATAAAAAATATATTATTTATTAAGGAATATAATTGAAAGAATATGATATTTTAAACATGAGTTTCAGCAATAAAATAAAAAGAGAGAACATGAAAAAGTTCACACGTTTATGCGTTATGAGGGAAATGCTTCATCACTGCACAGTGAACTGCCACCATTTTGAATTTGGAAAAAGATACGTAAATTTTTTTTAATTGTAAAAATATTATATATATATATATATATATATATATATATATATATATATATATATAGTAGAAGGACAGTGTTCTACACATAGGCCTACTAATTTTAATTATTGTACTAAATACAGTTATGGAGGAAAAAGATGTTGAATATTTCCAAAACGTTTACTGCTGTAAGCTGTACCTAACCCCTTAACGACATCATTTATAATATTCAACTTAGCATTTTATCGTTTTCTTCTCTTTGTTAGAACATAGTGTATTGCGTGTAAGCTTTTAAACACCATAATTAAATTGTATTATTTCCAATAATTTATATCTCAAAATTCGTTTTCTGTATGTCTTCATACAATAAGCTAGTGACAATTTTTTTTTCTTTTTTTTTTTTTACCCTTTGCAGCATAGTGGTTGTTCAGAAGAACCACAGTTTTCTTTCTTTCTCTACAATTATAGCAGAAATGTTTCACCATGGAATCACAATTTGAGGATACACAGAGATGCCATCTGTGTTTTGAAATCTGTGCAGAGTTAAAATTTAAAAAAAAAAAAAATAAAAGATCAAAATTTTGTTATGATACATTATATGAAAAAAAACATAAAAAAATACATTTGTGCTACAAAGGGTTAAGAAACTACTTCGTATGGCTACTGTGCTAAGCTCTCTGAATTATTACTTGCTAATTTTAATTTCAATAAAATGAGAATGTTTATTACAAAATTAAAAAAAAAATACATTGGCCTTGTTTACAAGACGGTAAAGTTACAATCAGTGACACATAAAGATTAAATTCGTTTGTAACAGGTTGTTTAATCCGAAAATTCTGTCACATTTGAATTTCAGAATTCAGAAATCTTTAATAATAAAACTTAGGCCTTTAAGGTTGTCTTGTTTCAAGCAAGACTACTCATCAAGCCTCTGAAAATAATTATAGGAATTCTGTGACGGTACTATCAACATCGACGTAAGTTTATTACCCCAGAGAATTAGAGAGAAAAAAGTAGTAAACAAAATAAGAGTATTAATATGCTTTTAGTATTTTTTCATAATTGAATTAACGTCAATGCTAGGTTTCTTCGTGCATTAGCAATACCTAAATCACAACCGTTTACAATAAACTAAGATAATCGTCAACATGGAGATCCAGGTTTATATATTCCACTCTTTGTCTCGGAAATTTTTCAAGCAATCTTCAGGAGTGTGGAAATACAATTTATCTTTCCTCTAGAACAGCATTGAAAGACAGCCCTCTTCTAGCATCTGGTATATGCTAGGTGAAATGTTATCTTCAGTTTGTGATAATAATTATTATTTATTTATTTACTAATATTGATTGTCCTGTACAACAGCCTGAGGCCAATAACAGTTCAGCACAAGATTTACAGTCAACAAGGAATTACAAAAAGAGTGCATGAAATACTGTACTTCATTATTAAAATTAGAGACAAATACAAATAAACAATAATGACTAAAGGAATAGATAACTGCAAAATATGTTATACAGAAAAGCTCAGAAACAACACAAACGAATGAAATTGAAATGAATTTGATTTTGATGAATAGGTATGCTTAATATAAGAATAACCATACAAATAATAATAATAATAATAATAATAATAATAACAATAACAACAACAACAGCAACAGAAACAGCAATTTACATTATCATTCATGCTTAATATATTTTGAATTTAAATTTGTATTTGCGTTACTTAAATTACAGTCTTATAATTCGATGACTTGTAAAATAAGAGATTTTGTGATATTCTCTATCTTGTCATATTGTTCAACGACCAATTCATATCTGCGGTGCCTGAAAAAAGTGGCATAAGTCAGTTTCCACAAACCTTTTTTGATAATTTATTGACAACTTACGGAACATCTGCTCTCTTGGAGAAAGAGACATAAGTATTTCTCCCATTACAATAATTCATACAGAAAAAAATCAAATCGACATAAACCAATGTAAGTTGTCAATAAATTATCAAAAACGGTTTGTATAAACTGACTTAGGCCTATGTCACTTTTCCCAAGCACTGCAGATATTGTAGTCTAATAAAGAATGTAAAAGAAACACCCTGATTTATGTGAAAAGAGTGTGTTCAGATTATGAAGATTTCTATTCCATTATTACGGCTGGGTTACAATAAACTGGGAACGGAAACGACAACGGAAATATTGTTAAAATGAATGTATTTAAATGTATTTTAACAATATTTACGTTCTCGTTTCCGTTGTCGTTTCTGTTCCCGGTTTTTTGTGAACCAGCCTTTAGACTTGATGTTATGTTCGAGTTTAAGGAAATTAAATAAAAACAACTCAGATTACCAATGAAGTTAAAATAATAAACAGGACACAAAATTCGGACAATGTAACCGTGCAATAAATAATTCAATAGACGTACGGAATTTGTAATATATCCTTACACCTGATGAGGAATTTTATTACTTATGGTCGTCTTGTAATGCTGAAGACAGTGAGGACGAAATATAGTAGCAGGTTATTAGGAATTGTGATCATCCAGAATTACTTTATTCATTTTCAACTATTTTAACTGATAAATAACTCCGTAAACTACCGCTGCCTTATTCAATTTTCTGAATCCAAATAATTGATTGCATTTACGTTAAATTTACTCTGCTAGTATCCTAGCTTAAAGTGTTGTTTATTGTTTAGTATCACAGTCTACTATATACAGTCACGAAGCCTGAGTTGTGAGGGTGCTAGGAACAATAGACTGTGCCGGTACTATTTCGCATTGTCTGTAATGACGTGATATTAGCGATCCTAGTGGTTAGCAACTATCTATGGATGCATATTTACAACATATTGAGCTTCGTGACTATATACTAGACTGTGTTAGTATATTCATTTATCCAATAAAGGGGAAAACAGTTGAATGAGTACAGTCTGTTGAATGAGTCCGTATTGAGCTTCGTGACTGTATATACTAGATTGTGCTAGTATATTCATTTATACAATAAAAGGGAAAACTGTTGAATGAGTACAGTCTTCTTTTCTTTTTTTGTGACCCACGTATCTGATTATTTGCTGCAAGCATGAAGACTGCGCAATTTCAAGAAATGTTCTTGGACATTTTATTGCAATAATCCTGGGGATAAAAAAATTATATATTTTTACTTTTCATCTGTTATAGTTCACACAAAATCACAATTTTTGTATATAATTGTTAATATAAATATTTACAAATAAGGCCGCTTCATATTTTAAATTAAATGGCAAACCCTTGATATGAAAAACATGTAGAAACTTCATACTCGATTGTTATCGTTGTTTACTCATTATAATGTGCAATTCTGTAATTTTTTATTACGGCATTGAAATTTTAAATACTGAGCCCACGTAAGGTTTCGGGGAATTCCAAGGGGTGTAATTTGAAGTTAAACTTGATTAACTTTCTCACGTGATAAATTGTCCTTCAGGTCAAACACGAATTTTTATCTTATTAAATATTAAACAGAATCGATGAAAATTACCTTATATAACGAGAGTTTTCTGTACTGCGGAATAAAAGTTTCGTCTTCTTATAATTGGAGTTAAAGTTTATTAGATATTGATTTTGATTGCGTAATGTTTCTGTAGGATCAATAAAGACGTCCATGTTATATAAGACTTTAAGATATAATAATGGATTTATGTGTATGTTTTAATAGAAATATTAGACATTTTTATATAAATTTGATCTTTGATTGCAGCTTTTTGGAAATTCAGAAATATATGTAGAACTATTGGTATTATTGTTTGTTATATTTTTGTTTCTGTTAGTTTACTGTTTTATAATTTATATTCAAAACCGTATCTTATATTGTTAATTTAAATTACTTCATATTTCATAGAATATATGATGGGGTCAGAGCCATAGTGGGCCAAGCGCCATGCATTAAAGACGTAGAAAACAAGAGTTAAAATTAAGTGAATACCATAATTTAATTAAACATACAGCAAATAATATAAAGTATGCACATTAAAACAAAATAATATGTCAATCTTCATTAAACTATAGTATTCACTTAACTTTAACCCTTGCTTTCTCCGTTTTCAATAAATGGCGCTTGGCCCACAACCCTTGATATTGTAACCAAAAATTTATCAATTATATTTTAAACATGACCTATTTGTCACGAGAATGCAGATTTTATTTTATACGCAAGTCTATATTTTGATTGAAACATAAGATTAGTTTTATGGTACATAATTTAATTTAAATTTACCGAAACTTGAGATTTATGCAGATATTATTCATGTATTTCAGAATGATAATAAGCAAAAAGTATTCTTTCATATCAAATTTCTCAAGTTTGCGAGATAAAATATACATGTAACTGAAGCTCGTAATTGGTTATTGATTCTGTCATAAATATGATAGATAATATTTGGAATGGGTCACAATTTTCACTTGTCTATTTTCATATGTTGATTTCAGCCCATGGGATATATTATATCTATACAGTAAAATCTTGCGAAACCCCATTTTCATGTATAACCATACGATATGAACTATTCCTTTTCCATTATCGCATCAAAGACATTTTTTGTAAGAATATTAAAAGAAATATAAACAAAATTGCTTATCTGCCTGTGTTTGCATTCAAAGAAATTTTCGGTTACGTAACGAAAAACATAGAGTGAAGTCATACTGATTTAAATAAATTCTTGGTCTGAATCTGTATAGATATAGTAGGCCTAATATTTATTTTAGCAATAATATTGTGAGAAAAAATCAGGGTAGACCATATAAAGTATCTGCTCATTAATACTTATTTTTAATTACTTTATTTGATGTTGAATCATTTTAATCAGCATATGAGTAAGGATCATAAATTATGGTTACCAGTACTAAGAAGAGTTACATTCAGTACAATGAACATATGCAAAAATTCGAAGAAAACCGTTTTATGAAAGAAATTAAATGTATTATTTTTTCGTAAGTAATCATTTAACAAATATACAGTTTTTCTGCTTCATACGATATTAGTCATATAGAATTTACTTCAATATCTTGTAAAAGTTTGAACCCAATCTTAACAAAAGTAGCCTAATACAGTGATACAATATAAAAATTTCCATTTTCATATATTCCTGAGCCATCACCTATATTCGAAATGAAACTAAGTTCATTAGCATTCTTAACTTTTTTTGTAACACTTACCTCTCTCTAAAACTAGGTATATTTCCACTAATCTAAAAATGTATTTGCAGCTATGTACTTGTTGGAGTTTCGTTGTCAAAACTAAATCAATGGTTTAATGAACTTGTAAACATTTATATGGTTAAATACTCTTTGTCCCTTGTGGCAGCTCACGAATGGTGAGATGATTTCTAAATTATAGTGGCAGCTTTTGCTGCAAAGTAAGTACATTAGATTTTCAAATACAGATTTGTCAGATTTATTTTCCAGAAAGAATACCAGACACTTTGGAAGTTATTTTCTTCCATAAAAATGGAACATACTCCACGGAAAGGAAGGAAATAAATAATAACTTAGTGAAGTATAACTCTGTCAAAAATATCTGTTTTAAAAAGCTTCCTTCTTAATGGTTCTTTATGCCAAATACTTTTTCTTGAACATATACATTCAGTTCCATGAGTTATAATACGAAAAGACAGCGGGTTTTTCATGTGGGAGTAAAGCAATAGCTATGTCATGTCTTTTCGGATTGCAGGTGAGAGTTAAAAAATGTCAGGTTTGCCAGCCTTTCGAAAAGACATAGTCTCTTAGTATAGGTGCATGTTCCTTGAACTGCCTTTAAATCTAAAGGGCAGAATCACTATTTTCTATTAAATGATCTTGCCGAAGTGATCAGGAGATGCAAAATCTTATAGTCCGGATTGAGACCATAACTCTTTACCGTCTGATCTAAGTCTGTAGTTAGCTCTGTGGAGTAAAAGTGAACTTTTAGTAACTATATGTTTTGTCTTTATCTTGTGCCTGGTCAGTGTTACATACCACACTGATATGACTTTCCAATTTCGCTACTTCCGAAATACTACTACTAGTTCAATAGTCATAAATGACTGTTATGAGAAAAATAAGTTTCTGCGTTTGAATTCATAATTTACTATTTTATTGTGGAGGCAAGTCATGATGTATATGTATGTATATATATGCATTTGATGTCAACATTTACATCCATGTAATGTGGGCCTCACAATTTTTGTATCTGGTGCCATAATTACATTCATTACAGATATACCTATTCTAGACGCTCTTATAATTTGCCTTTAGACCCCATTTAAATTGATCAATAGTCCACCTTTAAAACCTAACAACTTAATTTAGATAATTCAAAATTGACAATTCTACGACTGTATTCTCTATTTTCAGTACACATATCGAACACACATTGTTTCTAATAATACTTGTTACTAAAACATACTACACTATTGTCCAATAAGTTCGTTGTTATGTCTGTTTGTTGTGTACATTTCATTTTCAGATCTCACTAATTTTCTACATATTATACTTCACTATATTAGCTAGCCTCTTCCGCCATACTCCTCACCTATTTTCATTATTTCTATCGTTTTACTTAACTTCCTATTACACTTATCTAATTCATTCAAAATTGACACTTTTATCACTCTGTTCTTGATTTTCAGTTCACTTAAACTATACCGAACACACACTGTTTCTAATAACACTTGTTACTAAAACATATTACACCATTGTCCAATATTCTCGTTATTATGTCTGCTTCATGTGTACCTTTCATTTTCCGATCTCACTAATTTTCTACATATTATACTCCGCCATCCTAGCTAGCCTCCACCATCCTACCCTACTCCTTACCTATTTTATTACCTCTATCGTCTTATCTAACTTCCTATTACACTCCTCTAATTCATATTTCAATTTATTTATTAAGTCCTTTGTCGTCTCTTCCTTAGCCGTCTTAGGACCAGAAACATCCACTTCACCATTTTCTGTTATAAACTCGTTATTCTTATTCTTTACTTCACTTCTCACCATGCAAGCCATGATAAACAGTATGTCTTCTCGTATAACATCTCGTGATTGAATTATAATTAATAACATAATAGTTTGAAATATCACACGAGATGTGAGATAATGACTAAAAAAAAACAAAAAAATGACCAGATAATTGATTCCAATTATATAGGATTTTTTTCAGGCTATTTCGGTCCATTTTTTTTAGTCATTTTTCATTTTTTGTACTAGGCCATTTAAGTAAATAAGACATTTCGGTCCCACGAAATTTTTGTTACAGCATTTTCGGTAATAGGCCATTTCCATACACGAATTGTTTGGTACAGCATTTCGGTCACTTGGATCACTTTATCATTTTTGTCATTGCTTTGTTTCAGTCATGTTGCTTGGTTATTAATTATGAAATAATTTTTTTTTTTAAATCACATTTCCTAGCAACGGCAAAAACAATTTGTAAAATACAATACAATTTCTGAGTAGAAGTAAAATCATTTCTTAGCAACGGGGAAAAAAAAACTCTTTGCAAAGAAACGTAAGACCTCTCCTGAACAAAACATGCTGTACATCAAGAACTGGGAGCAAATCGTATTCATTATGCGAAGATACCAAGACTACAAGGCGAAAGGACAGTAGATTGTTTATTTAAGGGCACTGGCCTACGAACTGAAAATCAACCCCAGTGAGCGTGCGGCTGATGTGGTAGTGAAGAGGAAGAAATGGAATAGTACCTACTCAGAGGGCGAATTCCTGTGCAATTGCTTACAATAAAATAATTATTCCTTCCATTTCACTATATTTTGTGGGTATAATGACCGAAGTAGGTACCAATATGTCATAATTACTCAAAAAATCGTTACCAATATGCAGTAACCCAAAGTGTCAGATAAGTTACTCATATATCTGTTACCTATCTGTCTGTTTACCGAAAACGTGGGACCGAAACAGATGCTTATCCCAGGATTTAATATGCCTTTCTGCCAGAAAGAAGATATAAACCTAAAATTAAACAGGTTTTACAGAATATGTGCAACAATACGTATAATATTTTAAAAAACGCTGAACACTTAACAGTTAAAATTTTACAAAATTACTGCAATATCCATTTTGCAATTGAGAACTGGACATTGAACCGTTCGGACAAATGGAAAATTGAAACAACTGAGCTGAAGTTTCTACGTTCAGTAGCCGGGGTAAAAGTTCTCGATAAGAAAAGAAATGAAGATATTAGAAGAGATCTCTAAATATTTAGTACCAAGAAAATAATAGATAATAGATAACTGGTTCCAGCGTGTCCAAGGGAACGGAACCAGAGCACCATGCCCCTTACTACATTATACATCTAGGTAAAGAAGATATATTGGACGATTCCTGAACACATGGACAGATAAATTCTTTTGATGTGAAAACAGGTCAAAAAGACTCAATTCATGAGAGCGAAGAAGAATATAATAGTTGTTCCTATTAATTATGAAGTTATTGATTAGACCTATATTGCTAAAATCATTTAATTGTATTTTTATTGTTACTATAGCTCCAGTAGCTTGATTTTATTTATTTATTACATTGTTGTTTATGTTTCCTTTTTTATTAAAATTTTCTATTCATAGTTAAAGCCAATTTAGTCGTGATGGTTTACGATTTTAAACTCTATCCCTATAAAATATCAAACTTTTAATGCACATTGCTCAAAAAATGTATGCATATTATTTGATTATAAATTTATAAAATATGCTATTTGTTTTTGCTGAAAAAATTTTTACATATTGGTTTACTGTGGACTTATGAAGAAATATGTAATATTTTTGAGCACAAAAATTAATTTACATATTTCTTCATAAGTTTAAAGTAATATAAAATACAGCAATTTCGTTGAGCACTGTAGTTTATTATTTTTATCTACAGTATTAGAGAAATTTCAGTCTCCGGAATATTATGTAAATTAAAGATGAAAACTCTTTATGTCATTTCTACGTATATTCCAATGGAATATTTTCTTCCGTAGCAAAAATTATATCTGTAGTTTAGAACGATATGCGAAATAAATGCAGAGAGAGCTACTGAATGAATGAATGAATGAATGAATGAATGAATGAATGAATGAATGAATGAATGAATGAATGAATGAATGAATGAATGAATGAATGAATGAATGAATGAATGAATGAATGAAGTGCGTTTTTATTTGTACATGATGGATAGAAACACATGTACACTTGAACGTTCGCACAAGCCTATTCGCACTCTTAAAAATTAAAAAAATTAATAATAATAATATAATAATAATAATAATAATAATAATAATAATAATAATAATAATAATAATAATAATAATGAACTCCACTATCATACCAAAATTGCAATAAATAATCCAAATAATAATATAAATGTAGGATGTAAAAAACACAGTAAAGCAAATTAAAAATAAAGTAAAACAGAAGAACGCTAACCCAAAATATTCTTATTTGCATCCAGTAACAGTATGACCCACTGCAACACTAATAAATGACTCTGTCCCCGTACTTCTTCCGCCTTCTTCCCCTCGGGCAGATCAATCCTAAACTGTCGACCCTTTGCCTTAAATTTCCCAAATGTTAAAAGAATTTTGCTTTTGAAGGACTGTGTCGGATATCTTCTCCTCAGAGTTTCTGTGGCTTCAAAATACGATGCGATGCCTCGCCTATACCGCAAAGAGAACATAATCTCGTCCCCTCTTGAGAAGGAAGAGAGATTGTATTGTATTGTATTTATTAACATTCCATGGTATTCATACATGCTTACAGCTAGAATATGGAACAAGTCAAAAAACTTAATACTATTATAAAATCTTAATTTATAGTCACAGTCTAGATGAAATATATACAGAAGAGATTTACAATATAATCTACTAGCACAACACAAAGTTTTAGTATCAATTTCATGAAGTGTTATTAAATGTCATGAATTCACCTACAGAATAGAAGACGTGAGAAATTAGGTACTTCTTTAATTTGGCCCTAAATAATGTTATGTTTTGAGTTTCATTTTTTATATCGATAGGGAGGCTATTAAACATTTTTACTGCCATATAACGCACTCCTTTTTGATACCACGATAGACTTGCCGATGGAGTATGAAAGTCATTTTTTTCACGTATATTTATGCTATGAATTGTTGAATTACTTACAAAGTTTTCATGATTACATACGAGGAAGGTTATTAATGAAAAGATATACTGACAAGCCATGGGCATTATATGTAGTTTTTCGAAAATAGTCCTACACGATTCCCTAGATTTGGCACCTACTATTATTCTAATTACTCTTTTTTGTAATAGAAATATATTGTTACTATCTGTGGAATTTCCCCAGAATATTATTCCAAAACTCATTACCGAGTGGAAGTATGCAAAGTATATTGTTTTTAACCGATCTCGCCATTCATGTACTTTCTCACATCTAATGAATATTCTTATAACAATTTAAATTTTACATACATTTATGATCATTGTGTTCATTAAATTATTTATTGTTGTACATCTGAATACCGGAGAAAAAGTTGTAACAGTTATTTAAACTCTATGTAAGATTTTATTGCATTATAATGTGAATTTCAGTAAATACTTAGAAGGGAATAGTAAACAATACTCGTATGAATACGATAGCCACTTTACACAAGAGACAAGATATTGAACTCAAAGCAATGTATCAGACCTGTATTGCATAGATAGGAGAGAAAAGATTAAAAGAACCTAGGCAATAGCTAAACATCAGTGTTTTCTTTAACTCACCTAATGTTTTTCCCCCCATAATTATTGCATCAAATGTAAAAATGTCATGACATTAAAAGACGATTGTAAGAACTCATGTAACGATAGCTTCAGAATATTTTACAGTCTGTTAAATTGCGTTCTAATGTAGGGACTGGAAGAGATTAAATTTTGAGGTATACCTACATTTAGTGTCTATTTAACTACAAAAAAGTGTTATTTCTTTAGTTAAGTTAGTAAAATTATAATATGCAATGTCATTTAATAATAATGTAATTATTGATACACAATTTCTTAACGTTCTATAAACGAGTCATATCTAGCTGTAAATATAGTAATGCCGGGTAATCTTTTGGCGAATCCTCGGACCTCACCTCATCTCACTACATCTCGCTAAAATATTGTAAATAATTGCAGAAAATTGTAAAAATTGTAGAAAATTACTAAATTGTAAAACTGTAAAAATTGTAAAATACTGTAAAAATTTGTAAAAATTGTAATTGTAATATTGTAAAATTTTGACTTGTTCCACATCTTAAAGCTTCATTGCTCATGTAAAATCTATGGAATATAATGAATGAATGAATGAGTACAAAAACAAACATTATATCACATTTCATTATAGTGATGACCAAAACGAATAGCAAGTATTAGGTAGTCCAAGGATGACAATAATAATAATAGTGGTTGTTGTAGTAGTAGTAGTAGTAGTAGTAGTAGTAGTAGTAGTAGTAGTAGTAGTAGTAGTAGTAGTAGTAGTAGTAGTAGTAGTAGTAGTAGTAGTAGTAGTAGTAGTAGTAATACCCTGATTAAAATTACAATAATTATATAATTAATAATTGCAGTTAATATGGGAAATAATTACCTGTTATGTAAATTACAAATTTATAATTCCAAGTAGTCTCCATCTTAATATCGGAGAAAAAGTTGTAACAATAATTATTAGAAAATATTGTAAACGTAAACTAACACTGTTTATATAGGTAATGAATATTATTATATAATATACTGATGAAATACAAATAGAGTAATTACAATAATTATACTTTTAATATATTGGGATTGTACGGTTTTGCACCAAACGAAGAGTAATACTTTTCATCTAGATTACATAACTGTAAAGTTTATATCCAGGCATGGATGATATTCATCACGGTTTTTAGACGTCGTTCTTTTTCCTGTCAATTGAAACTTTTTTCTTAAATTCATGCTAACAAACGTTTCTGAGTTTTCGTCAAAAGAATCGTCGCTGAAGAAAACTTGCTTCACTATCTCAGGAAATGTCAACTTCAAACTTACGTAACCAAACATCTCTTGTACAATGCTAACGTAGATTAAATGTCTCTTCTTAATTTACTTTACCTCATATCCAAACCATATATCGCTTGTAGTGTTAGCCATGATGTTAATTAGCATATGTTATTCTTATCATAATGAAGAATAAATACAATTTCTGTACTTTATATGACATAATTTCTTAAATATGTTTAAATAAATCACTCTATACATTAATTCGTCACAACCATATTTTACACGTTAAAGTAAGTTTGATTTGTTTAATTGCTATGTGTGATATGTTGATAGATTTTTAAATATAATGCATAACTTACCTTCTGAAAATTGGATTTTTTTATTTCATTAAGGTGATCAAAAGCGATAATCCTTTCAGTAAGAAATAATAATCTATTACTAATTGTTTGAAATTATACATTCCATTTAATATTCGCAAAAGAATGGAACGTAGAAAACTTCATGATATTAAATTATATTATTTCTATGGTTTTATTTTATTTAGTGTTTATTGTGTATTTCTTCCATTATTTCTTCAGAAATTAATTGTTTTTAATATTATGATTCGAAATAAAAGTTTGGTCGTCAGATTATACGATTTTAATAGAATGGTGCCACAGTTTAGTATATACAGTCACGAAGCTCAATACGTAGTAGATATGCATTCATAGATAGTAGCTAACCACTAGGATCGCTAATATCGCCCCATTACAGACAAAGCGAAATAGTACCGACAGAGTCTATTGTTCCTAACACCCTCACAACTCAAGCTTCTTGACTGTATATACTGAGTATTAATTTTATGTTCTTTGCGTGCAATATGGTAAAAGAAATCAGATTCATTGTGTACAAGTATACAATTTTTTTTTATTTTAAGACTAATTTTATAAAATTGTATATTTTTATTTCGATACTTCCTACTTGCAGGCCTATTTCCTGTGTTAATAAGTAAATCAAATAATAATCTTGGATTATGTGTTATAGCCTATATAATATGTTGTTTTAAAATTAGTTAGGCCTACAGATTATTTATTCAGTTTCTGTCTGTAGACCTATTAATTGAATGTAAAACGTTCTGAGAATTCCTAAAAATATTAATTATATTTTGGACACGTTAACGAATAAAAAAAGTTTGGAACCAGTGAAACTTGCTGAGGTTTCGCTATCAAATGGGTGGCGACTTCAATAGTGCCTGGTCCCCTCCTTCCAGACCCCACCGACTGCCAATCACAGTCGCCGCACACTTGATAACATCTTTGCTACATGCAATATCCAACAGGTCACTTAAGTTGCAACCTTGACGTATTAGTAAAGAACTTTCGACATATAGATCCCAGATTTTGTCAGATAAACATTATACAGAGATTCCCGAAGTCGTGTTTTCTAGTGAATTTAAATTGTTTTATGATTGTGTCATCAAATTGTTTGAAATTTAGTTCGCACTTCTCTTAGCAGGAAATTTGAGCATTACTTCAAGACATGAGAGGAACAACGAATAACTTTGCTTGTCTGGATATAAGTGCATTGATTTTCTTTGTTTAATAGTTTCTCTTGTTTAATTTTATTACTGAAATGGCTTAATCGTCTGCAAATATTTGAAGAACTTTGGACGTCAAAATGAAATTTAGGTTCCTTACAAGTGAATTTCATCGTTTTTCCCATCATGTCTGAGGAAGACTTATTCAACATTTAAACGGGAAATCTCGTGAAATGAAGTGCAACGTGTAAACGTGTATTTTATTTTTCTTGAAATTAAAATAATTTACGAACGTAATATGAATTTGTACAATACACACTTTCCTCCAAGAGATTTTTCATCTGAATTTTCCAGAGAGAAGTGTCCAATTTCAAAGTCGTTTACAAAGTTTAATGTAATTTGAATCCTAAGGCTTCTAACTAAGTGAATTAGATATTTGCTCTATGAAAGTTTATTCCCAGAACTGTAAAATATAATTTCAAAATATTACATTCATATAATACAACTTTGATTAATTGACTGTTTAATTTATGAAGTAAATCGGTGGATACTGTATTCACAATAGTACAATTTCATTGACGTATTTCATTAATTAAATTTATATAAGTCACTAAAGATAGGGAGGACGATATGTGTCATGATTCAACTTCTTATATTAAACTTAATTGTTTTTAATAATATTCAGTGTAACTTATGTTATATTACCGGTTGTTCTTTATGGTTGTGAAACTTGGACTCTCACTTTGAAAGAGCAACATAGGTTAAGGGTGTTTGAGAATAAGGTGCTTAGGAAAATATTTGGGGCTAAAAGGGATGAAGTTACAGGAGAATTGAGAAAGTTACACAACACAGAACTGCACGCATTGCATTCTTCATCTGACATAATTAGGAACATAAAATCCAGACGTTTTAGATGGGCAGGACATGTAGCAAGTATGGGCGAATCCAGAAATGCATATAGAGTGTTAGTTGGGCGGCCGGAGGGGAAAAGATCTTTGAGGAGGTCGAGACGTAGATGAGAAATAATAGAAATAATATTAAAATGGATTTGAGGGAGTTGGGATATGATGATAGAAACTGGATTAATCTTGCTCAGGATAGGGACCAATGGCGGGCTTATGTGAGGGCAGCAATGAACCTCCGGGTTCCTTAAAAGCCAGTAAGTAAGTAAAGAAGTAAGTAACTTATGTTTACATTATCGAAATATTTTAACACTGAACAAGCAAAATCGATGTATTAAATTCAAGTATTAATTTTCTGTTTATGAAACCATTTTAAAGTGACCATGGGAAATAAAGATCACGAATATAGGAAAATTGAAAACATAATATGTATGAGAAAATATAAAAAAGATAATCAATCTGAAACTAAAGTATGTACCCGTAAAAAGAAAAAACTGTTGTCATAAATTCATTTTCAGTATTAAACATAATTCGAAATTAGGAAGAGTAAAATTCTTTTTGATAATTAATGTAAAACGGTTGCCAACAAAATTATTGTAATTTCATTTTGTGCCAAATCATGTGGTGTCAGTGCACTTTACAATACCGAGTTATCATAAATCAACCAATACAGCTTAAATTAATTTCATTCTTGAACGAACTGAACAATCAAAATTAAAACAATGCCTACGTAATGTCTAAAGAATAGGATTTAGTTCCGTGCTACATCGAATGCTTGTAATGTTATGATACAATAATTAAGTTTTAAAAAATAAACAGAAGTTTGTTAGCCGTTCCAAGTTTGGGAAAATAGTTTCAAATTTTCAAAAAAAAGACCAGTTTGTTGCAATGTTATTATGAAGGTGGAAGAATATAAAATTAACGGCCGGAATAAGAAGATTTTGCGCAAAACCAAATCTGAGATATTACCTTCGTACCATGTTTTCTTACCGAGCATTAAGTAACAAGTGTGAAGAAACGAGATCTGTTCATGATAAAACCAAATCTGGGAGACCAGGAATATTCAGGTTGCACAGGTTCTTCATGAAAGCCAAACCCTGCTAGAAAAAACTCCTTACTAGTCAGCAGTGTTAATGTATTAAGAAAAGCTTGCAACGGCATAGAGTACTTTGGAAAATTTTACACAAATGTCTGAAAATCTGTGCTTATAAACTGAAAATAATGTTTGAATTGAAGGAAACTGATTATGAAAAGAAGACAACATTTTTTTACATTGAACCGGAATTGTTATCTAGAATTAGTGGACAGTCGAATCCCACTTTATACGTACTTAGTCGAACAAATATGGACCATAGACAATCCATATATACACACCGAATTCCATTATTATCACTGTCCCTAGCTGGTTAATTGTTCTTCATTGCTCAATTCGTTCGGCAGTTATTTTAATTTACGTTATACTAGACTGTATAATAACGCTGTAAATTCAAAGGGTTAACTCCAAATTAGCCAAGTTCATCCCATCGAAAAAATTCTACCTACCCTTCCATATGTACAGTAGTGGCAAAAGAACCGGACCGACCCTTGTAGCTGATTTCAGAGCCTTGTTCACAGTGACAACACGATAGACTGGTAACTAAGACTTTCGTGGTTCGAATCCTCCCTGGGAAGGAAACTATTTTTTGTTCCTTATTCAAATTTATTCCCAATACTTTTCGATTGCAGCGATATTTTACTACTTAGTTAACTTATTATTCTCAGAACATGAATTTTAGCAGCTTATTTTCTAATGGTTTTCGAAATGGGCTACGTCAGCAGTCGAAACTA
This sequence comes from Periplaneta americana, assembly GCA_025594305.2. NCBI lineage: Eukaryota > Metazoa > Arthropoda > Insecta > Blattodea > Blattidae > Periplaneta > Periplaneta americana. The sequence continues at coordinate 78,043,249 of JAJSOF020000021.1, forward strand.
CAACAATTTCAGTAGATTACTCGCTATCTTGTGAATACGGGCGTGGCATGCGCAGTGGCTCATTTTGGGGACTTTGATTATTCGGTCGGTCCGTTTTTTTGCCACTACTGTACTTAGAAATTTTCTCGATTCATTTCGTTTCGTTGATTATTAACTTTCTATGTCTATGGATTAAAATAAATCTTACAAAATTTAATCAATTAGTCTACATGATAATTATTATTACTTACTTAATCAAGTGGTTAAAGTTATTTTCATATATCAAAACCGGCTATATTTTAGTTTACCTTTGTTCTAAGAATCTTTATGTAATTACTATGTAGTAATTCATATAGAATTTTCAACAAAATATTCAAATACTGCCGCAATGCTACGCAATTTATTTCTTAGTTGTATTTCAAATCATCAGATTTTTACATAGCTTTCTGCATGATAACACATACTTTTCTGGGATTATATTTTATTTTTTCTTGTTTTATTTTTACGAAGTAAACATCTTTTCGGTTACCCGTCATCTTATATAAGAGACGAATAATACCATCTCCATGATATTAAAATCAATAAAACTTCTCTCAGAAACAGAACAAAGTAACTTAATATTGACTTTCTATTCGTGATAAAACTTCCTATTGACCGAACAATTGTTTGGAAAATATTTCTTTCGAAGGAGAATGAAGTTAAATCCATGGCTTTGCCAACGATTTAGGCTACAATGAAAATAATAAAGAAAATAATTAATAAATATATTATTATTGTTAGTATGATGACTAAATTTACTGACGACGTACATTACTGATGTAACCATTGCAAACAAAGTAGATTTGAATTCTTGTACAAAACAATACAAACATAGTGTTGGGTACTGTTTATGATCACACAATTGAAGGGTTCAGAGCCATAGTGGGCCAAGCGCCAATTATTAAAAACAGAGAAAGAAAGTGTTAAAGTTACGTGAATATCATAGTTTAATGAAGATTGACATATCATTTAGTTTTAATATGCATACTTTACATTACTTGCTATATCTTTTCATTGAATTATGGTAATAACTGCATTTTAACCCTTGTTTTCTACGGTTTTAGTAAATGGCGCTTGGCCCACTATGGTTCTGAACCCTTCAATTTTAGAATGAAGATAATGTAGGTACAATAACTCTACCAACTGGTGTAAATCTTCGAATTCTCTAAGAAATCTTCAAAATGATGATCGACATCGTCAATGTAAACTATATTAACACTGAAAGACTGTGCTATTCAGTACCTATATATTGCATCGACAGAATATTCTATAGAAAGCTACAAAGTGGTCAGTCTGTAGACAGATATACGAATAATTATGTAAATAAGATCTATTTCTTGTTTATTATATTCATGAAATTAGTACCGATAAGAATCGATCAGTTTCGAGAAGTATAATACTAATAAAAATGATAATAATAAAAATATCTGGAAGGGAAACTAGAACATCAGAGCCCTGAAATTGAGGTAAACCTAATTTGGACTCTGAGTATTGATGTAGCCTCATTCATGATTGTATGTAGGCTACTAGGTACATGCCGAAAAATGTGACGCGGAAACTTAAAAAAATAAGAAGACAAAGTGTTTGGGAAATAAGAGACATTGTATAGCTTTGAAATGCCCACGTCCTATGGAAACTGTTTCCGAATTTATTCTGTGTAAGTTGAATATGATCTAGAGTTTGTATTCGTTAGCAGTATCTAATGGAAATAATTTGTTATAACTTGCAGAGGAAGAAGATATAACAGAAGAATAATACGAATATCTCAAAGTCAAGCCATATATTTAAATAATTGTCAAATTTAAAGGTACGCTTATTAATGTGGTAATGCTAATAATAATAATAATAATAATAATAATAATAATAATAATAATAATAATAATAATAATAATAATAATAGTAATCGTGAAAAAATATTAGCAGTAGTAGCATTAAGAGATAAAAAAATAATTTTTACAATAATCCTTATATTATAATTATAGATTCATTCATTTCATTCGTAGTTTTCTGTCCAGGGGTAGGTCTTTTACTGCAAACACAGCATTCTCGAATCTTTCCTATTTTCTGCCTTCCTCTTACAAGCAAACGTTCTGATGGGGGCAGATAAAAAGTGAATTTTTTTCTTCCACCATGTTAATAATGTCAAAAAGTGCTTATAAAAATTTTGGCCACTCAACCGCAATTACGAGGGCCGTAAAAAAATAAGTTCGCCAGGGGCCGTTAACAGAAAAAAACACAATTTCATTGGACAAATTTATTAGAACGGACACAGCTTGTTGAGCTATTTTTCAACATATTTTCCATCGGAATTGAGACATTTCTGATATCATAGGATCGACAGAGAGAGGTGCAGACGCAGTCAAACGCTGGTTCCGATCTGAGGCGGCTGACTTCTGCGACACAAAAATTGATCCCTTGGTATGAAAAAGTCTCAATTCCAGTGGGGTATATGTTGAAAAATAGCGCAACAATTGCTGTATCTGTTTCAATAAATATTTCCATGAAATTGTGCTTTTCTATATAAACGACCCCTAGGAAAATCACGTTCTGGACGGCCTCGTAATTGCGGTCGAGTGGCCAAAATTTGTATAAACACTTCTTTTGACATTATTAACATGGTGGAAGAAAAAAATTTAATTTTTTATCTGCCCCCATCAGAACGTTTGCTTGTTAGTCTCTGCATATGATCCGTAGGGGAGAGTCGGGTAGTATCGGACATCGGGTAATATCGGACAGTGAGTTTCTTTCATCTACCACACGATGATAGTACCTAATTGACATGGTTACGTTTCTGTGATGTCGCATAGAGAAACGTAACCATGTCATTCAGGTACTACCATATGGTGGTAGATGAAAGAAACGCACTGTCCGATACTACCCGACTCTCCCCTACATCTTAATGTCGTCTATCATCTGATATCTTCTTCTGTCCCGAACTGTTTTCCCGTTTACCATTCCTTCCAGTGCATTCTTCAATAGGCTATTTCTTCTGAACCAGTGGCCCAGCCAATTTCCTTTTGTCTTCCTGATCAGTTTTAACATAATTCTTTCTTCATCCATTCTTTTTAGCACAGCTTCATTTCTTATTCTCTGTGTCTATTTCACACGCTCCGTTCTTCTGCATATCCACATTTCAAATACATAAATCATATCATTTTACAGAAAAAAATTATAGCTTCGAAGCACATAATTATGGGACAAGGATTTTATCCTTGCTAGTACTAGTTTGCTGATAATATGAGATTCCGATATATTTTCTGACTCTATGCCACAAAATCTTTACCCCGGATCAATTTTTTTTTCTACATAAAATAGGCCAATATGTAAGAAATAAATAAATTTCTCTGAAAACCTGAGACATTGTCAGTGAAAAAAGTTGATATGCTCATTGTACCAACGATAATGACTAAAATTCTGCATGGAAAACCATACTTAATTTATACGTTACCGTAAGTCTTAAGATTTTTCCATTGTTCATACGATAAACTGTACTGGAGTGTCTGAAAGTTCGAAAATCAGATTTATATTGAGTGTTTACTGAATTGTTGGCACTAAATTTGGTCAAGAAATGAATTTAAGACACGGCGAAAGTTGTTGCATGGAACCGAGACGAGAGTTTGAAAAGTTCTTTCATATTCATATCATCATGTAATCGGAGAAAATGATAGAACATAATAGATGATTACTTATCAGATTATGTTTCCAAACATTTAAATTTTCCGCTGTAATTGTAATAAGGATTTAGAACTAACGCAATCCATTCACAAGACTGAATTTCTCTCAGTTTATTCAGCATGACGCAGGAGTGTTTGAGGGGTTATTCAGGAAGAGAGTAATATGTTCAGAATTAGGCTTTTGGGTATTCCACTGTGTTTTGAATCACTGTAGACTACCCAAAAGCGTATTTCTGAACGCAGTCACCGCGAAAGCCTAAAAATTCTTATAGTTTAGTATGTGTTTAAAGGAATAAATTGTACTCTTATGTCTTAATTCATGGTGACTTGCTCTGTATTCCCTTCATTTATCAATAGTTTCTTTTGAATTAATAGTCCGTAGTAGTATTCTGTTAAACGCAGCTATAAATTAGGATGTATGTTGCTGTAATATTTTCATAGTTATGCAGTAGCCTATTTTAAAGATTCTCAAGTTGCATATGGAAGTCAAGATACCACAAGTTTTAGTAACAAAAATCACCATCTTAACTCAATGTCGAAAGCGATCATGTTAAGTTTTCAAAAGTATGTCGAAATAATTTCATAAAAATATTATGTTTTATTTAACGACGCTCGCAACTGCCGAGGTTATATCAGCGTCGCCGGTGTGCCGGAATTTTTTCCCGCAAGAGTTCTTTTACATGCCAATAAATCTACTGACATGAGCCTATTGCATTTAAGCACACTTAAATGCCATCGACCTGGCCCGGGATCGAACCCGCAACCTCAGGCATAGAATGCCAGCGCTATACCAACTGCGCCAACCAGGCCAACAATAACTTCATATTTTTAATAATATTTCAAAAGGAAATTTCTTATTTTATTCCTATTTGAATCCGAATAATCAGTACTCTACTTTTACTTTTTGTATGTACTGTACGTGCAACGTATGTATATGTATTTTTCATGTGTACGTATATGTACGTATGTGTGCATCTGTGTGTGTGCGTGCATGCATGCGTGTGGTTTTTTTCTTGTCGCGTCGCTGGTTTCTTCGGCGTCCTATACCATATTATTTGTATTTAGAAATTTAGAACGAAAAATGAGACATTTCATTGGTAGGCCTAATATAGTACAATGCAACGATATTTCCTTTATTTATTCTAGGTAACACACTGTTAAGATTGGCACTTTTATATTGACCTAAATGACCTCTCCTGACGCTACATAAGTTCATCATACATGGTCTTTCTACCATATCATCGGGGTAACGTAACTTCATCTCTCAGGCAACTCAACATCAAAAGTCAGTTTATATGCTACTGCTGGGAGAGAAGAGCAGAAATGTGGAAAGACAACGTGGTGACATTAGGAAGAAGAAATGACCCAAAGAAAGTAATTAATTCTATTGGAACTTGCTTATGTTTCCATAACTCTTCAGTTTTATCTGTTTCATATATTCATATTTGAATATATTGCTTTATGTTATTTGTACATAGAGCTTCTACCAAAAGTTTAAAGGCGCCCCTTCAAAATTAATGTCTTACTCCTGACTTTATACTGTACTTATTTGAAACCCCTGATCTTTATATAGGGACAAAATTCCTATGCAAAAATGAAGTTTTTCCTGCAAATTGGATATTTATATGTGGATTTTATAACAATTTTTCTGTTATGAAAATTTAATGAAAAATTACATTTTTGTAAGAAAAAAGTTAATTACTCCAGAATGAATGTACTTAGATCAGTGAATTTTGGGATGGAGTTAGATATATCTGAAATGCTTCTTGTGCAATTATTGCTTTTTGTTAAAAAAATTATGACAGATCGTTCACGTATTGTAGTAAAGTTTTTTTTTCCTTTCCTTTATTTAGAAAATAATTGCCATTTTCTAATATCCTTTTGAATTTGAAATTCGCGGCAAATTTATCCGGGACTGCCAGTGCCATTTACATCATAACATTTGTAGTTGGTAACACTGGTCAATCAGCTTATTCCCTCCATTTTTAGTAAACAGTTGTGGAGTTTGTTCCAAGTGTGGAAAAGTTGGATTTTTTTATTGAAATAAATTGAAAATGGGACGAAATTCAGTGAATGTGGTCGTGAAGTGGCAGATTATTGAGATGTGGAAGAATTACTTGAGATAATACCTAAATGTATTCCAAACTCCATTGGTCTAAGTACATCCATTCTGGAATAATTAACTTTTTCCTAGAAAAATGCAATTTTTCAAAATTGTTACATAATGCACAGTTTGAAAGATAGAGAGATGTGTTTGGAGTAAAAAGTTCATTTTTTTCAAAGGCATTTGATCCCTGTATAAAAATCAGGAGGTTCTACATAAGTATAAGGACAGAGGTGAAACATCTCTTTTGAAAGGGTGTCCTTAAAATTTTGGTAGAAACTGTAGTAATAACACCAACATCTCTAATTTGTGCTTTCTTCGTGAACTTCCCGAATATGATATATGACTTGTAATATGCTGTTCTGCTTGCAACAGTTAGTTTATTCGATTATTATTATTATTATGTTTTACCTTATGTGATTAAATTAATCTTTATTTATTTATTTATTTATTTATTTCAAATATACAGAATAAAGAAATATAATTACAAAACAAACAAAGAGAAATACAAATAAAATAATACAAGCAATATAAAAAGAAGATACAGTAGTATTAACTAAATTTGAGACCGAATGAGCAGCGCTCGTGCTCGGTCGCAGTTCAGATATAATATTAAAATAAATAATAATAATAATATAAATATATAAGTAAAATAAAATAGGAAATAAAATATAATTACAGCGGCAATGGAATTATATAATATAATATTAACACTATAGAAGAATAATATCGCACGTGAAAAGTAGGACTAATATATATTTCAAAATTATAGAATACAAATCGCACTTAAGATTCCATTATCTGCAGAAACATTAAGATTAATTACTTTTCCTATAAGATTAAGTGTGTTACATGCGTTATTTTTTAAATATGACTGACATTTAATAAGGGATTCCCACTACTTCTGAAAATCAAATATTGATTTATATTCCTCACAAAAGCGATAATAAAACAGTAAATGCTCCTAGTATTGTAACTACATAATGGTAATGATAATGATTTTGACTTTGAATGACATAACCATTGCCATATGCACAATATTCGCACACATCTCCGATGTTTTCTTTGTTACCATGCTGGCTGTTGAATCAAGTGTCTGTAGGTTCAATCTCTTTCGGTGACGGTGGGATCTAAAGGTCGAAGCATGGCTTCCTATGAGAGGGCAGTAAAGCTGTGGATTTTATCTCCTAGATATGACACGTAAAAAAATCTTCGTCCCTGATATAGGGCTCCAGTTGTCTAAATCTTTGATCATTTCATGTCCACGTTCAGTTTCAACGCTCAATATCCTGTACAGTTGAAAGCATTGTTGAATAAAATATTGTCACTGGTATTACTTTTATTATTACTAAAAGAGATACATGATGTAATAGGGAATATATTATACAGTTTGAATCGTCAGTAATGTCATTAATTTCAGAGATTTATTCTTTGAGATATTTCAAACAAATAAGTTTAATACAATTCTGCTCGTTTTTCCTTTCTTTTCGAGATAAATATTATTTTATATGAAACATATCATAGCGTGATTTGGGAAAATCATTGATTTAATTCTCAATATGGTCAGTCAATTTAAGCGAACATTATAATTTGATAATATAGATCCAAAGAATTTTAGTTTTTTTCCTTTAAATATGCAGAAATTTGATCCTAACATGTAATATTTTAAAAATTCCTTTTCAGAACGAAGTGTTACATTTGTTCGGATCAAATTTCTGCACATTTGAAGAACAAAAATGAAATTATTTCAATAATTTATTACCATAAAACGCTGCCCTCTTAAATCGACTGAGCTTATTTGGAATTAAATATGGCTTTCCCAAAACACTTTGTGAAATATTTCATCTAAAACAATTTTTTGGTCGGCGGGAAAAGGCACATAGGTAAAAAAAAATTTTTCAGGAGAGACTTTTTTTTAAATCTACTCTTAACTAAATAAAAGTATAATAATGAAATTCATGCATGTTGGTCAAAGTAAGACCCTTTTCAATTTAACATACAAGAAATTTTATTATTTCAAAATTAGAAAAAATACATGACATGTGATTGGATACAACAGAAAAATCGACTTTTTTACTTATGTACCTTTTCCCGCCGACCAAAGAATTTTTCTCTCGAATAGAAAGCAAAATGAACAAAATTTTATTAAACTTGTTTGTCTAAAATATCTCAAAGTATAACCCCCTGAAATTAATGATGTTAATTACCATGTTAATTAATGATGTTAATGTCCACTGTACAAGGACATTGAGACGACTGAGGAGAATGGAGAAAAGGATTAATATACTAGCGCTGTTGTTTCAAATAATAATTGACAGTCGAAAACTTGAATATTCTATTCACTAAAACAAAATATAATAAGGTAGGTGTCCCTGATATGGCCATGCTAAGGTTTGAGAATTTTTCTAGCCGCCATTTTGAAATAAAATGTAAAGCACGTTTTTCTTACTCGTTCTCAGTCTAATGGACTTTCTTAAAACAAATTCCTTTCCCAATAAAAATAGCTTTAATTGTCCAAAGTCCCAAATTCCAAAAGTCTACCTAGTGTCCATATCAGGAACATGTGCACATGATATGGCCACCCTTGTTCTATGTTCTACAAGTGGGGCTCAGAATGTTAGGAGTCAATGGATAACCTACAGAAGACAAATGGAATATTGTCTGGCACAGCTGTTTTCTTGTTCTGGTGTCAAGGTGGTTCTCCCACCTAACTTTAACTACTTTAATGGGCCATCTTTCTCCAAATAGCAGCGTAAAGTATGTTTAGGTACACAAAACGTTTTACTTGCGCCTTGAACTGAGAACTTTCCACTCTTTATACCACTCACTGCCTTAGACATGGCTTCCTCAGCCCATAATCCCCTCTTATTCATGTTGACCGACATTATTTTATATCTGAAACAGAATTTCTAAAGCTTCCACTAAAGCGAATACTTAAGTTATATGGACTGTATTGTCTATTAATGCCAAACATTTCCAGCACATTTGCAAAAAGAAAAAAGTTTCCATTACAAAGTAATGTATTTTCTACCTCTTCAGATTAAAAAAAACACATGATTATGACGTCATTTTTTCTTACAATACAAAATTTTTGCGTAATCCCAGCTATAAGGCATGTAAATTTGTCAGGTGAAAAAATGAAAGTGAAATGAACTTGATATGGCCATGGTGCATTTGATATGGCCATATCAGGAGCAGGTAACCTTTCACGAAAATCGTTTGATTATGAACAACTCGTAAAAGATACGCCATCAACGACAACACCAATCAACAGAACATTAAAAACTGAATGGAGTACGATGGTTTTCATGAAACAAGCATTTGAAAAACATGCATAAAACAAAGGAGACTTACCAGAGAAAAATAAGAAGAGGTCACATGAAAAACGCAAAACAGGCAACTGACGTCATATTGCTCAACCTGACTGGATGGGAAACGATCAAGTGACATACCAGGATGCCCTTTCATTGGATGCTGCTGCAATTTAGCTGATTTTTTTGTTAACTAACTCACAAAGGGGGTGGCCATATCAGGAACATGGCCATAACAGGAGCACCCACCTTATTAGGTCTATTTACTTGCATGTGATTCTGAATATGAATAGTATAAGTGAAGAGAACATTTTTGGAGGAATAAATTAATAAAGTGGGGAATGCTAAATTCAATTTCTTTATAGAAAAAAATCTGTACGAAACCAAGAAATATACTATTTAGAGTTGGCCTGGGTGACGCAGTCGGTACAGTGCTGGCCTTCTGCGCCGATGTTGCGGGTTCGATCACGGCCCAGCTCGATGACAATTAAATATATTCAAATGCGACAGACTCATGTCAGTAGATTTAATGGCATGTGAAAGAACTCCTGAGGGACAAAATTCCGGCACACTGGCGACGCTGATATAACCTCGGCAGTTGCGAGCGTCGTTAAATAAAACATAATTTAAATTGTTTATACTATTTAGAACTCTTTCTTAAAAAGTACAAGTAACTACATGTGGGTGTGAGGCATGGTGCTTAAGAAAAGAGCAACAAATTAATTATTGGGTTTACAGATGGACTTCTGGCGAATATATGCTAGTATATTATGTATCCTAGACCGAATTCGAAATACAAGAGAGATCATGAAAGTAGAAGATAGAAATATTCTATATGACACACGGGATAAACAAGTCTCCTGATTTGGACATGTCCAAAGGGTGGCAGATAATGATCGTCTTCGAAAACAAGCGATGAGCTAGCAGTCTACAGAAAGAAGATGTGTAAGACCGTGCAGACATGGACAGAAGATATAAGAGGAACTGTAGGAACTTAGTATGGAAATTGGTTATACCTTGACGTATGGATATATTATATTATATTATATTATATTATATTATATTATATTATATTATATTATATTATATTATATTATATTATATTATATTATATTATATTATATTATATTATATTATATTATATTATATTATATTATATTATTGTAATGTACCGAAGTACATATGATATTTCCATGCAATAATATATATGATATGCGTAAATCACTTCGTGATTTAAGACGGCGCTTATTCCGTCGGATCCCGGCCAAGTAGTCACTCATTACGAGTGCACCTCAGCACATGTGTGGACTTCGGTCCTAGGTTCATAGATATCTATGACGTAGTGCAGAGGGCGGCCACTAGAGGGAACCCAAGAGTTGGAACTTAAAACTGAGACGATTCTTCGACGCCGGGGTGGAATCCGGTGTGGCTTAGTGGATAAAGCGTCAGCACGTAGAGCTGAAAACCCGGGTTCAAATCCCAGCGCCGGAGAGAATTTTTCTCCGTTCCATTACTCTTTCATCGTTTGACGTATGGAGATTAGAAAACCGGAAATCGCCATTAAATTATACAGACCGGAATATACAGTGTGAACTGCAAATAATGTCATTAATTTCTTTGATATATTTCAAACAAAAAAGTGAAATACAATTTTTATCGGTTTTGCCTCCTTTTAGAGATAAAATTGTTTTACAAGAAATATTTCATAGCGTGTTTAGAAGAGTCATTGATTTAATATTTCCGATAACCTCCATCAATTTAAGAGAGTTCTGTGTTATAATAATAAATGATTTAAAGAATTTTAGTTCTGTCCTTTAAATGTGCTGAAATTTTACCCAATCAAATGTAGCTTTTCGTTCTGCAAAGAATTTCTTAATGTCACATTTTTTCGGAACAAATTTCTGCACGTTTAAAAGACTAAACTAAAAATATATCAATAAGTTATTATCATGATACACTGTTCTCTTAAGTTGGTTGAGCATATTGGGAATTAAATCAATGGCTTTTCCAAAACCCGCTATGAAATGCTTCATATAAAACATTTTTTATCTTGAAAAGGAAGCGAAAAGGAGCATCAGTGTATTGAATTTTTTTGTTTGAAGTACCGGTATCTAAAAAATAACCCCTTAAATTAATGACATTACTTACTGTTCACTTTGTATACAATATTGCCTAAAGTATAATCTGTTCCTTCAGTCCAGTTCTCTATTTATTTATAATTTAACTTGTTTAATTCTCAGGTAATATATGTACATACACTTCCGTGACACTTCATAAGTTATATTATTTACATTTTAACACTTTTAGTTGCAGTCAGTAACTTTATTTTTATCGTTTATTTTCTGATGACGCCTGAAAAAGATATCAGTAATTTAATTTCGCATGACTGTAGTTCACTGTGACAGTTACATGTCACATTCAATTTGTTGAAGCTGAGAGATGTTATAAAAATAATAATAATGATGATGATGATGATAATAATAATAATAATAATAATAATAATAATAATAATAATAATCCCGGGCGCGACGCTCATAAAGGCCAAAGATTACTAGTCAACAGCTGGCCTCACGTGAACATGCCTAAGCGGAGGTGAACGATTATCCAACCAGTACGGGAAAAGGATACAGTATGGATATCACGAAGTTCTCCCGCCCGTTATAGCTGGTTCGTGGAATCGGATTTTGCTACATTCTGTAACTCCCCAAATTCATCAGAATTCCAGGTGGATGCCACGCACTGGTCGAAATTTCATGAGAAAATTTGTTCCATCATGAAGACCAGAAAAAACATTCATTCTGTAAAGTGAGTTCAAACATGACGCTGACGCCTTAGACAACGACTATACGGTAGAGGGTGGAATTGTATTACTCTTATCAAGTAATTATACAATGCACATTAATTATAGTCAGCTTTGAAGTAGCTTTTACTAAAATAATTTAAATGACTTAAGTTACTGAATGAAAAACATATGAAAACAGTAACAATGTATACAATATCTTGCTCATGAAGGGCCATAATTTTGTATCAGCAACCCTTTGTTAATATTTTATATTAATAAATAAGAAAAAGAATATATATTTAAGCAAGCGACTATGTGTAAGTATTTTCAACACGATTTTATAGCGAGTTCATAAAAAAATTACTTGACAAAGGGATCAGAATCAGTTTTAGTTGATGCTCTACTAATAAAACCGAGAAAAATGTTTTAAATTATATGTATCGTTTTCTTTATCGAAACTATAACTGGAGTTGGAATACAAATTTTGAATATATTTTTCAGGTCAGGAAATAGAAAAAATAAAAATAATACTTTTCAATGAATAAGGCAGCATATAGTGAAGTATGTAAAATAGAAGGAAATATAATTGAAAAAAAATCAGTTAACTTTAATTACTGATGAAATGGATAATATAGAAGTAATATGACAGTCCATCTACAGAAAAATAAAAACATATTATATTGAAATTGTTCAAGAATTATATAAGTATATTTAAATAAAAAGTGAAGCATCCAAAGTTATACAAATGCACCTTGCTACAGAAGACAGAAGCATAATGAATGAAGAACGATGGTTATGATCATGAAACATATCTTAGCAGCTTAATTCGGATCTAATAGTACTTAATTCTTAATTATGTAGTGAACTGTTGGCCTAAACATAGCTCAATGACCAAACGATTAAACAAAAAGAACAGGTTTTCAATGTCCGACAGATTCTGTGATATTTAGTAGTACAGGATGTGCATTTGAAAGAGAATTTATCTGATAATCCAGCCATTTAAATTTCTGTTTTACACTTATGTATCTTTGTTGTCTCATTTTATGTGAATTTTTCCTATATTTTCGAAGTTAATAAATAAATATACACGCGGCTATTTACCTGTTCGGATAATTGACTTCCAAACCAACAGTAGACATACAGCTGAGTCATCATGGCACCAAATACAATAGTAGCCTGCATCAGAGCCGTCAGTTCTCCTCCACTCTGTATAAAAATAAAGGATAAATCAACTACCATACTAGACTAAAAAAAAGTTCGTGACCAAAGAATGTAAAACATAAATACATTAACTTAAGATAATACAGATTTGGCTATAAAAATACAATAAAAATATATTTTCTGTGCCCACTTTCAGTTCAGCTAATAAGGAGTGAATATTATCTTATTGAGCACAATAATGGACTGTGAAATGAAAATATTATACGAAAGAAGAAAGTTGTGACATTTAAATATCATTAAGACGAAAATAATAGTAGATTCAAACATCTCCGTTTTATCCTGTAATTCATGAAAGGGAATGATTGCAATTTGAAAATAAGAATAATTTTAACGTTATCAGTTTAATAACAAAATAATTACAAAATATTCTAAACAAAGAAAGAATATTTCAAGTAATTACCCTGCACTGATCGATGGAAGAGAAGATTAGACAATAAAAATTCATAGGAGATGGAATAGTAAATAACTCATAAATGAAATGCCTACGGAGGTTAAAGTGGTTATGAAATAAGAAGATGTAATTGTATGAAAAGTATAAACAAATATAAATACAATACAGATTGAATTAACCACATCAAAAGAAAATAGTCATGAAATATAATCAGGAGATTATTATAGTAAACTCCACTTGTAAGCCTAATAACTTTTTGAGACATGCAAGGAAGTGATTGTGTAAAGCTAAATATTTAGGAGAATGTTGATGATTATTTTTATTCTTGTAATTGTTTTGTTGTTTAGTCAACTGTCCGAAGACAGATTTTAACCACACAAGTGATACCAAGAAGGCACACTTATGAGGCAACTTGGCCAGGAGATAATGGGGTAGGGTGCCCAGTTCCTTTCCCCTTCCATTGCATACATCGCCGACTAGCTACATATTGCATTAGTCAGAGTTATTATTAGACAATTAATATTATCAACACTAAAATTAGAGAAATTATGGATGTTAGATCGATATCATAGAGGTGATAGAAAAAAAGAAGATTAAAATGGTATGGACATGTAAAGATAATTCGGAGTCGGAATCGGAAGGCAACAGATTATGGAGAAGACCAAGAAACAATTGTCGGAGTTCAGCGCTGCGGAGTAATTGTTAGCACGGGCCCGGGTTCAAATCCTGGTTGGGTTAAGTTACCTGATTGAGATTTTTTCAGGTTTTCCCTCAACCTAGTAAGAGCAAATGCTGGGTAAATTTCAGCGTTGGACCCTGGACTCACTTCGCTGGCATTATCACCTTCATCTCATTCAGACGCTATATAACCACAGCAGTTGAAAAGCACCGTAAAATAATGAATTAATAATAATAATAATAATAATAATAATAATAATAATAATAATAATAATAATCCCGCATAAGTATGGATTAAAGAGAATCGACAGAAGAAGACGCGGAGAATAGCAACTTATGGCCCCGGCTTCTTCCACCTTTGTTAAATGCACCTAACATAGCGTTAATTAACTGTAAGTTAAAAGTATGAATTGCTGTTAAAAATATTGCGTTTCTTCAACTTTACATTTCACATTTTTACATTCTGTTTGTTAACTCTCTGTTAGGACCAGAGATTCTAGAGTTTAACCATAACCTATGACCAACTATAGGCTCACTTTTGTTTTCTGAACTCTGACAATTGCGATTTTCTCTTGTTTCCGTTGTTTGATTCAGAGAGGATAGAAGTCTTTCTATTCTCTCAGGTTTGATTTCTGCTTCTTTCCTCGTCTGTATCACAATAGCGTGGAGTGCCGTATTGGCATTGCTGTTATGAAATGGAAAACACTGGAACAAATAGAAATCATGGGACTAATTTCTCTTCGTTCTAGAGAAGTCTTCTGCTGGAAATTATTTCGCAGTATAAACCAATTAATGAGAATAAACAAACAAACGGATCTATAAGTTGAAAGCGAAAAATGAGGCTTGGCAGAAAATAGCCTTTACCTTTTTATGAACTTCTGGTCTGTCAGATCACAGAAATCATCTGCTCTGTTTATGTATTCATGGATATCATTTTCTAAATAATCCAGATATATAAGTTCAGTATCTAACGCACCAGCCATATTGGATACTTCTATGCTAACAGAGAGTTAAATGATTTAACTGCATGAAATTGGGCAGTTAAATTAACATAGGTTTTAACAGCCTGTCACTACTAACAGTAGTATTCAGACGCTATATAACCACAGCAGTTGAAAAGCACCGTAAAATAATGAATTAATAATAATAATAATAATAATAATAATAATAATAATCCCGCATAAGTATGGATTAAAGAGAATCGACAGAAGAAGACGCGGAGAATAGCAACTTATGGCCCCGGCTTCTTCCACCTTTGTTAAATGCACCTAACATAGCGTTAATTAACTGTAAGTTAAAAGTATGAATTGCTGTTAAAAATATTGCGTTTCTTCAACTTTACATTTCACATTTTAACATTCTGTTTGTTAACTCTCTGTTAGGACCAGAGATTCTAGAGTTTAACCATAACCTATGACCAACTATAGGCTCACTTTTGTTTTCTGAACTCTGACAATTGCGATTTTCTCTTGTTTCCGTTGTTTGATTCAGAGAGGATAGAAGTCTTTCTATTCTCTCAGGTTTGATTTCTGCTTCTTTCCTCGTCTGTATCACAATAGCGTGGAGTGCCGTATTGGCATTGCTGTTATGAAATGGAAAACACTGGAACAAATAGAAATCATGGGACTAATTTCTCTTCGTTCTAGAGAAGTCTTCTGCTGGAAATTATTTCGCAGTATAAACCAATTAATGAGAATAAACAAACAAACGGATCTATAAGTTGAAAGCGAAAAATGAGGCTTGGCAGAAAATAGCCTTTACCTTTTTATGAACTTCTGGTCTGTCAGATCACAGAAATCATCTGCTCTGTTTATGTATTCATGGATATCATTTTCTAAATAATCCAGATATATAAGTTCAGTATCTAACGCACCAGCCATATTGGATACTTCTATGCTAACAGAGAGTTAAATGATTTAACTGCATGAAATTGGGCAGTTAAATTAACATAGGTTTTAACAGCCTGTCACTACTAACAGTAGTTGAAGAAATGCTTCAACTGTTAAGTTTACAGTTAAAATGGAATAACACACTGTTATAATTTAGCAAAGGTTGAAGAAATCGGGCCATGAGAAACAGAATTGCTGATGAGTTGCTACTGTACCGTAGAAAACTCGTAAATAAATTATTATTATTATTATTATTATTATTATTATTATTATTATTATTATTATTATTATTATTATTATTATTATTAGTCGTATACCGAAACACAACTGCGGGCTATGCGAATTCACCGTTTGTTCAGAAACAAACAATAACTTGGCTTGAAAGTAACAACAAATTTCTAATAAATAGTCACACCCACTGCAAATGTGAATACGATGTCACACTGATATCTGACGCTGCTATTTTATATTGGCATAAGAAATTGCTGCCAGAAATAATCGTTTTTGCTAGTGTTACATGAATATTATACTTAAAATATAACTAAGCTATTCACCCAATCAGAATGAAATTCATTCCAAGACACATATACACAGATTTCTGGAAAATTTTGTCATTATTGGATAAATAGTTTCCAAGATAAAAAAATTAAACTCTGTCAATTCTAGTCACTTATGTCTTCAGTCTCCCTTAAGAGATGAGAAAAGAAATGAAGATATCAGAAATGAAATGAAGAAATGACAGGAGCATCTATTACGAATGAGTAATGAAAGCTTCGCCCTACAAATCATGAAATTTACGCCTAGAGGTCAAAGGGATTTGGGACGCCCTAGAAGAAAATGGGAAGATGAATTGTAAATGTCTCCTATATGAATGGAACAGGCCATATTGACCTACCATGAAGACGATGATGAACCTTAATGATAATGCAAGTCATGAAATTAAATATCTTCTTCTTTGAAATGCGTATCTATTATGAGTAATTTTCTTCCTACAGCATATAATCATCCTCAGTGCCGCTGTGATATTTTCGATGTAATTTCTGTGTATTATTATACTGAAGTTTTTAAAATCACTATTAAATAAGTTTGGATCGCTATATAGTTGCTGAAGCCATACAATGTACTTGGCTCTTGATCTATGTTACATGGGGATCCTGATCTTTCGGGTTTACGAACTGGTTATATAATAAAATTATGGATAACCACAAACGAGAGCTTCCCATTTATTGAGTTCTCTACTAAAAGCTTAGTTTCTGAGATTGCTAGTTTTCACTACCTTCTCTGGTTATCGTGTCGTCATTTAACTTTGAAACGTTAGATGTCAATACATTTAAGATAAAGCTCTAAAAGGAACTCAGTGTTATCTCTCAACACACCAAGTAAGAAGTCAGAGTGAAGATCCAAGATACTAATCTGAAAATTTAAAAGAAATATGAATATAGCTGCATGTCGCATGGAGAAAGTCATAATCTTAATGTTGAATTATGCTTAATGTGGAAGAAAAATGCGGGAGAACTAAGAGAAAATTGAATAACCCAGCAATGATCTATGGAGAAAGAAACGAACCAGATAGTGCTTATACTTATGTTATTTTTGTTACTACCTTATTATTGTCAGTATCATTTTTATTACTGTAATCATTATTAATACAAGTGTGTAGAGTTACTGTGGGTTTGAATTCACATAAGATACTTACTTACAAATGGCTTTAAGGCAGGTTCATTGCCACTCTCACATAAGCCCGCCATCGGTCCCTATCCTATGCAAGATTAATTCTCTCTCTATCATCATCTCCCACCTCCCTCATATTTTTTTAATATTATTCTCCCATCTACCTCTCGGTCTCCCCAAAGGTCTTTTTTTCCTGCGGCCTCCCAACTAACACTCTATATGATTTCTGGATTCGCCCATACGTGCAACATGCCCTGCTCATCTCAAACGTCTGGATTTAATGTTCCTAATTATGTCAGATGAAGAATACAACACGTGCAGTTCTGCGTTCTGTAATTTTCTCCATTCTCCTGTAACTTCATCCTTTTTAGCCCCAAATATTTTTCTAAGTATCATATTTTCAAACACCCTTAACCTATGTTCCTCTCTCAAAGTGAGAGTCCAAGTACAACCGTACAGAACAACCGGTAATATAACTGTTTTATAAATTCTGACTTTCAGATTTTTTGACAGCAGACTAAATGACAAAAGCTTCTCACCTGAATAATAACAGGCATTTCCCATAGGTTATTCTGCGTTTAATTTCTTCTCGAGTGTCATTTATATTTGTTACTGTTGATCCATGATATTTGAATTTTTCCACCTCTTCGAAGGATAAATTTCCAATTTTTATACATCCATTTCGTACAATATTCTGGTCACGAGACGTAATGACTTTGTCTTTTCGGGATTTACTTCCAGACCTATCTCTTTACTTACTTCAAGTAAAATTTCCGTGTTTTCCCTAATCGTTTGTGGATTTTCTCCTAACATATTCACGTCATCCGCATAGATTAGAAGCTGATGTAACCCTTTCAATTCCAAACCCTCTCTGTTATCCTGAACTTTCCTAATGGCATATTCTAGGGCGAAGTTAAAAAGTAAAGGTTGTAATGTATATTATACATAGATTAAAATATTACAATAATTAATTCCTTTCTCATTTTAATCTATTAATATAATAATTATTATTATTTATTATCATTATTATTATTATTATTATTATTATTATTATTATTATTATTATTATTATTATTATTATTTCCATCATGACTAATAAACTTGAGGCACTGAGATCAAAGCGGAACCTGTCATCAATTTTGGGATATTTGAGTTAAGAGTACGATGAAAGAATAATATATATAAGAGTGCTCTCGTGTTATATGAGCGACCTTTCATCATTTAATATCATTTGCGTACAACATTATAAAATTTGAGTGTTCAGACGAATTGAGGGCTTTACATTAAATTACCATATCCTTAACGACGATATTAGATATTAATTGAATATATACTGTATAATCAGCAATGAAAACAAAACAGTCTAAATAAGAATGAGTCCAACATATAGAAAGGATGGATTCCTCAGACAAGCTCCTGACGGGGTCCTGTTCAAAACCTACTAAATGTATAATTATATATATTGAGAAAAATGAGAAAATTATGTATCTCAATAACCATGTTTAACAATAAATCTCGATGCTCAAGAAACACTTTGTTAGAGAAAGAGGAATAGTCATTTCACAAGTCTAACTTTTGCAATATACATTACATGGTGTAAACGATATAAACTGCCAAAATTATATAGACAGTACATATTGGTCTGTCTAAAAAAATATCTAGTGAAATTTAATTATTTCATGTAATCTTATTTTTAATTAAAAAACAATTTTTTAAAGATTCATAGTAATCTAATATGTGTTTACATATCTGCTGAACATAAATTTAATTCCCAATCGTCCTTGCCCCCAACACATGCAAATACACAAGAAACGACTGCTTCAGCGTATGTATTGTGCAAAGTAGATAATGATTGTCTATTCTCATTAAAAAAATTAGGTTCACAAAACACATTTTTTCTAAGAAAATCTTGACAGTTTCAGAAAAACTTTATTCCAATTTTGTCTTCAGTTATTTACACTCTAGCATTATT